>JARPRG010000658.1:148015-163417 GCA_031001745.1 Hartigia nigra | reverse complement strand
GTCGTCGTCGTCCTTGCTTCTGTCGTTAACGAATGCGCCTGATAGTTGTACTGGATGGATCTTATTCGAAACCTTCTCCTGGGGAACAATATAGCGAAGCTTATGTATTATTCGCTTCATGTTCGCTTGGTTATACGGAATACATTTGCTGCGTATCGTATACGTATATTCACAGCCAATGTTTTCTTGATATATTCATAGGCATCCATTTGGTATTATTTGTCTAGAAAATGTAATATTGCCACGAATATATTAGGGTCTTGGAGAATCGATGAATTTCGGATGAGGATGGTGCACGGGATTTTTGAATAGAGATTATAGTATTCGTTATATAACTATTCATCCCACTAGAAACGTCCAACGGATAATAAACGGGTAGACGCTCGTTAGACGGCAAGTTCAGTTTGCCAGAGGCGGCAGTGCCTCTTCTCTTACTTTGACTCTCGATAATGCAGTTTTGTGCATTCTTGCATGAAAATGCATTTAACAAGTCAACAATGTAGACTAGAGTTAAACGTATACGCACGGGTTATATACAATGGATCGAACAGGAATACTGAGTTGAAGGGATGAATATTTGACATTTTTTTTTTTGTTGTAATTTCTATGCCGTACTGATAATACGGGGGTGGACGATGCAAAAGAATCTATAAGGGTGGTTGCATGCCCAGTGCCAAGACAATGGAATAATCATGTCTGTATTTGAGCCTTTGTAACTCCACTTCATCCCCTACCCAACCCAAAACCTTACTGCCACTTCACCAGCTTGGGGCCATTGTACGTCGCAACCCCGAGTACCCTATACCATCCACCCACCCTTATACGATACTCTGTGTATCTTTCAAACCCTCACTGTTAAACCACGCAGGCATTACAAGGGGGTCGTATAGGCATTCGAATTGAAGGGTAATCTGCGCGTTCATTTGCCCCTTGGCAACTTTTACTTACCCCTATACGTAATTCGAGTCTTTCCACGAAAATTCCAGTCCGTCTGGTAATTAAGCCCGAGCATATCTTCGGGGTCTATCGGGTGGCGCAATTAGTAATCAAGAATAAAAGTATAATTGCCTTTGGTATTCTTGGAGAATTTTTACCTTTCCGGTAGGAGGTGAATGTGCGTGAATGTGCGTCAATTTATACAGCAAGAAAGAGATAGACATGGTGTAAAAGGTAACTCGTGGAAACAATGAAATTCCAAAGTTTTAGCTATCCTACCAAAACTTCCTATTCCCATTTCAGTGACAGTAACTTGTACACTGGGATGACTGTGTGTATTCCTTTGAAACTGTCATTACTCAAAATGACAAATTCGTGTAATTTAGCAAGACGACTTCGTAGTTTGTTTGGAACCATTTTGGATTTTAGGCTTTATCAAAATAAATCATTATTACTGAACAACAAAGCTATACATGTATATGGTATCTAATTTCCACTACTTGAAGCTATAGACCCTTTCGGTAGCTACTACACTATCTGCAGTAACTGTTAGCAACTAGTTAGTATTTGTAGCAGCTACTACTAGCTTCAGTAGCATTAATAAACGCACTTGCAGCGGAAGAAACTCGTTAATTTAAATCGTACCGTGGACCACTCGAAAATAATTAGTAAAAATTCACCGGCACTCGACGTCGTTTCTTTAATTAGGTAAATCCAGCTGTTACGCAGGTACAGAAAAAAAAAGTCCATGCCCGACATACTTAAACATTTTCCGTAATTTTCGTCAACTTTCCCTCTTCGTACTCCGATACAATTTTTATCAAATTTCTCACTGCCACTTTTTATTCCGCCTTTGATTTTCCCTGTTATTCGCCAGTCACGCTCGGCCAATTTGAAAACTTTTAAAGACCTTCCACCTCCTCACTGACTTTATCCAACGTTTACACGTATCACTGTAGCCTCTAAGTTGAAGTCTTTAAAAGTTTTATCTACGCTCGTTAAATCTACAGTTTATCCGCAACTTCGTATAGGTCCAGTGCTAGTAATAGTTTTTCTTTCAATTATCGTCTCGATCAATTGATCTGATTTAGAGAACGTTGGATTTTAGTATATAGTGCGTGCTTATCTATCAGCTTACTTAACCTGTTTCGCGATAAGAGGCAGTATCTATCGATATGGAAATTGCGTTAAAGGATCGGTATCTTTTTCTTTTTGTTAACGAACCAGAATAATACCTCGGTATATTATTACGTAAAAAGATAATCGGGTAGTACTGGATCAGAAGTACGCTGAAGTTTGGTTAGTCAGATGTACGTACCTTGGCGTGCTTCGTGAGAGAAACGACCAGCGTTAAAACATTGTTGAGCCATTGTTCTTGAAGCTCACGAGTTATTACCGGGCGAAGCTACTACTTTTCTTTCGAGTTCTTTTAACAAGAGCAATTTTTTTTCTTGTATTTTAGGTTCACTGAAATAAGCTTGGAATACTTCATGGTAGACCTAGTTATCCGTATTTATTTTTGTCAAAGATCGAAATCAGTAGAACCGCTCTGTTTTCGTGTACCTGGGTACGACAAAGATCCATTCGTTTCCTGTTTCCCCTAGTGTCTCCCAGTCCCGCTACTTTCCACCCTGAATTCATGAGGCTTCTCGTAATCTGAACTTCCTCGTTCGAACCTACTAACTCTGGATAAACTGTTTTACCTCGCCGGAGTCACGCCGGTCGGACATTCAATACTCCTCGTAATTGTCCCGTCGCCATCTTGCCTTACCTTACTGCATTAATAAAAAAACAGAATTTTTTTTAGGAAATACAGATTTGTGGATTTAAGAAAAAAAATGGTATTTTAGTATGTGTACTGATATTTGTATATTTTCTATTGTTGATTTACAACAAGCTATATAGGTGATGCAACAATTTTGGAATCGCGTATTTCCCCAAAGACCTATCTGCCAGACTTATTTCGCCCGGCTATATATGGACCGAAAAGATAAATGTCGAATGTCATATCACGAACCGTTTACCAAGCGCACGATCGAGCACTGCCAATCAATTTAATCCCGGCTTTCAGGTTTCTGGGTATTAATCAAAGTAACGTACCTATCTGCCTGGAATGGATCTTTTACATGCTTTAGATTTTTTCTTTCCTTCATGAAATATAACCATTTAAAATTGCCACGAAAGTATCGGACGTCGCTTCGTCATTCCGACGTATCGAAAGTTTTATTCAAAGTTTATTAAACCGAATTTTTCAAAAATACATTCGTCTTATTTAATTTTCATGATCGCGTATATATTTTTGAAATTTTAAAAGGCACATTTAAATAGCCATTCTTCACTAGGAAAATTTCTCTTGCAAAGTAGATATAGGATATTGGTAATCAGACAAATCTTATTGGCAGCACGAATTCCGATGAGATTAAAATATTTCTTTTGTTTCAAACATTGTTACATGAACTTTTGGAATATATTTATTTATAGATATCGGCTATTACTATCCTCGAAGCTATTACGAAGGTTGTATCAGGCAATTGGAACGAAAGGGTAGTCGACAGCTGTTGTGGGTGGTTTATGGCCGTGGGGGATGCTGAAGTGATGGAAGGGCTTCAGCATTTCCGGTACTTGTAATTGCTTCCTGATACATACGAGTAGGTCCAGTGACAGTTGCCAAATTGATTTCATCCCGCCTGTTATCAGGCGTGTCATTGATTTTCAATTATCCAGTCGGATTCTTGTATTTTATCAACAGGGAGCTACTGGATTTTCATTCTTTGGCTATAGCTAAGGGTATTCGGAATTTTAATTAAATTCGTATAACTAATTATTCATATTTAATTATTAGAGCAAAAATAATAAGAATGTACTGTAGGGACGTCATATGCTCTCTAATTGGTAGACTATGATCCAACGTTGCTTCCAGCAATGAATTAGAGGGTGGATGAGTCTCTCGCAACCCCTTGCTAAGTCCGATACTTATTTTTCTAAGGGTTCACACTGGTCTGGTCTAATAATTACAACGTATGTATGACAGGATTCGGGGGGTGAAACCCTTCTGGCATTGAAGCCCACGGCATCTGACGACTTCTGGTTGCATGCTGAAAAAAAAAATATTTTTTTTTAACCACCCCTTCTCTTGCCTTGCACGTTTCTTCGGTGCTTTACGTATATCTTGTATACTTTGTATAGTTTGGACACCCTCTGTACGGTCCTCCTTGTATTCATTAAAATGCCTGCATATTTTGAAGCTATATTATTCGCAGTCACGACACGATTCGCAGTCTTAGACCCATGGGAATTCGGTTTATTGCAAATCAGGGATCGATCGAGTATCCTAGGGGATGAAATCGACCAAACCTTTAGAACAGCTATTCGAGATAGATGCGAGCTCGCAATTTCGATTTTGGACAATTTCTTTTTTTGCCTGAAATCCAACCCTAAGAGCACCCTTAGACGCTTACTACTGTTAGTCGAACGTTTTATGTTTTTTTTTCTTCTTTGTTTTGGTATTGATTGGTTATTGATATGGTTTTTATGCATACTGGCAGTGGATATGAAAAGATGTTTTTTTTTCTTTACTAACTTTTCACAGAACGTAGATTGCATTTATATTGATGCATTGTATGCACTTGGATGTAATCGGATAACTGGTATCGTTGCAGCTGATGCAATTATTAATACCGTGATATAATCCATCGTAAATTGAATTTGCAGAATGAGAATAGATACGATTAACAATGTGTATCACGTTGTCAAAAATACTGGTAGTCGAATTGCAGTTGTGATATTAAATATTGATAAGTGTAAATGCAGCGATGACTGTATGCCAGTAATATTTGAAACTGCAGCCGGTTGGTAGCAATGCACAGATATTAAATTTATAAAAGTATCCTCGAGCTTTTGCTAAATAAAATTAACGTTTTGACATTGTTATACGTGAAACGGATAGTTTTTTGAAATATGTATTTACATATACATACATTTAAATTATTGACCCGTTATCGGAAAATTGAACATAAAAATTGGATTTCAATGCAACTGCATTTGCATTGCACGGTATGAATATTTAAAAGTTGGTCAAAGTGCTTAGAGAACATTGAATAAGGGTTGCATCGAAGTAAGATGGAAGTAAGATGGAAATTTGCAGAATCGATAAGTCCTATAAATGCCCAATTCATCAATCATGCAATTCGTCAGATTTTGTATCTCGTTGGCACGATCGTAATACGTGTGTGGTAACTACCCCTCCTGGGTAGGTCACGAGATGTAGGTTAGACGAGTCTAGTAAAAAGTCAAGTCACCCTTTCACGTCAAGATTAGTATTTAAGATTTGGCGGCCGCTTAACGTGCGTCGTACACGCGATATAAAGGATATATGAAATTTTCACGTTTTTCCATTACACGAAATACCAATCCCTTCCCTCCCCTCGATATCAGATAGTCGACCCTGGCCTTTAACCACGAATAAAAACCACCCTTATATATAGTGTCCCGTAGTATATTCGGATTTTTTTATTCGCATAGAAAAAAAAAAAAATCATTGCATCTTTTTCCATGGATAACAATAATACTCTTGCTGGGTTCGTACATACTTTACTCTTCGCATCCCCTATTTAAGGGTTGCTACACGCATGCGTATTTCACGAGCACATGTACTTCCATTTCCCGTTAGGCATTTGGTTATTGTTATGTAGGAAATTCGTACGCGTCCGAAGGGCACTCAAGATAAATCGTTTTCAACCCCTATAAAGAAGGAAAACTCTACTGTCAGGAGAAAACTGCCATCCCATATAGTACACATAGTAGCTTATATACATACAGTGAATGGGGTTGGGTTAGGATTTGAAAAGCTTTTCTTTTCAGGTATCCCTAGCAGTAATTAAATGGTTGTTATATTTAAGGGGTGAAACAATCGAGAGGGATTTATCATTCGCCAAGTGCTGTCTCGTATCAGAGGTATACCGCAGGTTATAGGGGCTGATACCGACGTGGTAAATACTGACTGTGTGAAAATTTTGTATGAGCGCTGAATAGGGGGGTTGCTCGAGATTAATTTAGGGGATAAAATAAAAAATCGAAGACTATACATAATTTTCATTTCCGGAAGGGATATGCAGATAGTTTTTATATATATGATTGCTTTTGATGAATAATTCAATTTCACTCTGTACGATGAACCAAAGGAATGTCGTCGGACAGTCTAGAAGAAGCTTCGAAAGAAGCAAGATGACGGTTCGATCTAGAAATCACGTTCGTCCACGAATGGATGAACGTGAGGAAGTTTACAGTTCAGTGAAAGATCTAGTCAATCGTTTTCCTGAGAATCTTTGAGTTTCAATGTGTCTAGAGGATTTTCAACTCCTCTTATCCGCCCCCAGCAGTCCTTAGGATCGTCGAGGAAGAAAATAAATCGTGTCAGATATTCGTGCAAAGTAATTTCTCTTCATTTCTCGGGCACTGGTTGTAGCTCCCTGTACGTTTGTCAAAAGCAGAGTCATTTGTATGTTGCTCGTGCAATGTCAGATACGGATAATTACCTTGCCCGTAAGACAAAAAAAAAGATTGTTCCATTCTTTATTACGCCATTTTATATCCAGGCACAGTCTAGTATTCGCAGACTTCGTCGTCGTGAATTACGCAATGATTCAAATCTCCGTGTAGCCGACTAATAAATTCCAGTAAAACGTCCAACTTGTCTGGCACGTGGTGCTCGCTGGTGGTCACTTGTGCACGGCGAGGAAAAATTTAATTAAGCGAATTTTACTCTCAAATATTCATTCGCTGTAGACGCGCGAACATCGTTGCGTTTTATTCCACTTGCCACTGAAAAGCGATTTGAATATCAAATTACCTGCACAAGAAATACCATTTTATTCGGTGTACGGATATTTCACGAAAGGCATATGTCGTGCCTTCGAGTTTACGTAACAGTTAGAACGTTCAATCTTTTGAAAATAAGTCATGCGGCTTAAACTTAAAAACCATACCAACGTTATAGAATAATTATAATACGTATTAAAAGTAGGTCTTACGTCAAACCTTGAGAGATCTTGAAGGAGGGCTCCATTTTCTTTTTTTCTTTTTTGTTCCCCTCCTCAAAAACCTTTTTCCTGGTAAATACAGTATAAAATCAATATTGCTACTCGACTTGTGCGTCACTCACGTTTCTTAAGTTTCATCCAACGTTATCTTGTCTTACGTTTCTCTTAAATTCCAGTAGCTTCCTTCTTTTTACCTAATTAGCGAAGTGTTACGTGATTGGAATGACGACACGGAGTGGTTACGATTAGAACGTAAGATAGGAGAGATCGAATAATTCAGTCTGTAGCGAAAGAGGGTTAATTCACTTAGTTTCCTTGGCATATGAATTTGAGGTTATTCTTTCGATGTTTTTTTCCATCTAGAGTGAACGTTCTTTTTTTTGGCTCTTAGTGTACACGTATAAAATCTTGGTCCGTTTACTTTCCAGGACGAAGGATGGAAGCTGAATCGTACAAATTACTACCAGGAGGGATGGTTAGCTACTGGTAACGCTCGAGGTTTGGTAGGAGTTACGTTCACTACATCCCACTGCAGAACAAGGGCTGCGGAATTACCACTTCGTGCGAATTATAACCTAAGAGGTCATCGGAGTGAGGTGAGTCAAAAACGTCAGCTTCTTTATTTTTTTTTACAATTATTTCTTTGTTGGATATTCATAAAATTCGAAGACATACTATAACAATAGTATTTTACAATTCCTTGTTTATTATTTCACATAATTTGATTATGTATCTTGGGCGAGTTGTTAAAAATACATTGTAAAAATAGAATACAGTAGTTAACGAGCTTGTGTCTATTATCGGATTTATAACGGGTGAGCCTTTTTGTCCAGAAAATCTGACATGGACCAGAGATGCAATATCTTTGTATCGTTTTCTATAAAGAGTTTCCCTCGACGAAAGATACTCTGGCGAGACGTAGAGACGTAGAGACGTAGAGACGTAGAGACGTAGAGACGTTGAAATCTTGTGGGCTTTAATTAGAATTCAACACCGATAGATGACTGGGGGCCGTCGAGAATATTCCCAGGCGTAAAAATCGTATCTTGGCTTTTCAGGCGCTTTTCAGGCGCAATGCTTAATTTCACGCTACACCCTCGACTCGAAGTTTACACGGGAGTTCGTGGGCGTTAGGGGAGGAAAGCTGCTCGCAGCTATAACGCGTCGTAAGAAAATATAGAGCCAACCAATTTCCTTCCGAAGGGTTTCCCTCGAACGCAACCCTCTGTGAGTTGGCGCACATGCACTGCCTACTTCTATCAGATATACCAACTATAACACCACGCAATATAGGAATGCCTCGCTATCGTGAAAAAAAAGCACCAAACTCGCACGTGACGGACGCGTTAAATCGAGAAATAAATAGGGTGGTTACAATCAAGTAGGGGTTGCTTCAAGCTGCTTGGAACGTGCCAGAGTCATGGATTCAACCCTTGTACCATACCATATGCGAATTCTATAGAACCATAACTAATACACCTTACGTTCTTACTTGATATTAAAGTAAGTAGGATTAAGACGATGCGCGTTAAACTATTGCCTAATTCCTGTAGTGTACCGTATATATTCGTTCACCCGATTACACCCCCTCAAGGTAGTCAAGGATATTCGCGAACTTGACTGGCATTAATAATGGCAGCTTAAAATTGCCCATCCCCTATACCTCTCTTCGACGCTTCTATGTTCTCATAAACTTTATTACTCGGTAGCTCATAGACGCTCTTCCCTCCTACCCCGTCTAACGGCATTTCATCCCCCTTTTTTCCCCCGGCAACCCCTTCGTTCGTGCAACGTCCTATTGCGTCGCGTTGCATACTTTCTCACCCTCGCTCAAGTCTGACCGAAAACACGGGTAAAAGAGACTTGCCAGCTCGCGTCACGTGACGAGCCCCGCTCACCCTCATCCCTTATTCCTATATTTGCTTCACGGCGATGCATTGCAACACTGCGCTGGGAATTTCTGTTGACGCCTGAAATTCACACGTGCTCCACATTCCAGCCTTCCGATTATATGCAGACAGATATGTATTTAAAATATATATATATGGGGTTTATCAGAACGGTTGTCGGGGTAGTTTTTTTTCGACTCGATGTACTTCTTCGGTTTCTTGTATCTACCCTTTTTTCACCCCATTGCGGTAGCAGTGACCTTCGTTAGGGATACGTAAGTGGAAGAATGTTCTATGTGCGACGATGCAGATATTTGAATGTTATATAGAGTCAATTTAATTATTTGTACATTATAAATTGCCGACGGGAGCGTCGCGACGCTCTCTGTTGCAGTTGGGCAAATTTGCCCTTGGCACCGAGTATGCACGTGCATGGCGCAGAGTCGAATCTCTATACGTGCACGCGAATGAATACGCCTTTAGTTATTCATATGCTCGTCCGAAACGCTCGAACGACTTTTTCAAGCAATTTATAAAGGAATAATGAAATGAAATTTGTTTTAATTTTACCTATTTTCTTGTCTCTTTCTTATTTTTATGTTCAAAATTATTATTGCATCAGAGTAATTCGTATCTTTGACTCTTTTTTTTTCATCTTGGATATCATCCAAAGTAGTTACCAGGCACCGTAAGCACGGAGAAGGTATCTCTCTCGGTTTCAGTACTAATTTGACCGACTGGACTTTCAAGACTACTCGACCGAGTTTAACCAGATAGTCTCGGAGACCTGAATGGCGCAATACGAAAGGATCGCGAAGAGCAAAAGACAGTTAACAAGGAGCTAAGGGACGCTCAGAGATTTGAGAGCGAGAAAGACAGAGTGATAGAGAGAGAGAGAGAGAGAGAGAGAGAGAGAGACACAGAGTAGAATCTCCAAGAAGATACCAAGTCGAGAATCAGAATCGGAATCCCACGGGAAATTTCGGTTCTAGTGACACAGGAATGAAATCCCTGTATCCTCGGATAATAATTGTCCAAAATTTCAATAGATTAAACGCGAAAGCCATTTTGAATCGTGTAAAATTTAATATTGCGTTAACCTTTTTTATTATTTTATTCTTTTATCGAGTCTATAAAAAATCCAGCCTCGGAAGATTCGATGACCGCCTAGTATATATTTACAAAAATCAATCACCATCGTTCCTTCGATACAATAACAGCGTCAATTCGTCGGGACATCAATTTTTTTCTATTACACAATTCGTATTGATTTCCATATAACGGGACAATTTTATTTTCACTTCACTATCAATTCTATTTGAATTTCAACGAATCATATGCCGTTCCAGCAATGGAAAATGGCATTCATATACATATACATATTGTAACTTTTCACCAATCACGAAGAAAAAAAAGCAATATGCAAATTATACAGTGATATTGAAACGTCAAAGCTCATGTTTATTCCTTGTAATAGATAAAAGCCCTCTCCTTGGGTTATTGAAAGGGATTCATTAAAAAACGTAAAATCAAATGAATATCTACGCTCCGTGAATCCTTTATCACTTATTCAAGTAGCCACTGCAATTATATCTTGCCTCGGTCTATAATAATACCCCTAGGATATATCTTTCAGAATTATGATTTGCATATCTCCTTTGTTCACAAAAAGCTTCACGGCATACTCAGCCATTGTCGTGCTCCCTCCTTGTCTCGTTTGCCTGGCTAATTTAGTCGTTATCACGATCTAATCAATATTTCTTCACCAACCAGTTTCTCACTCATCACTGATAGTTGTAAGTTGAAAAGATTCAAAACTTTTCCTAATCTCAAACTCCACGTTATCCTTGAAGCAGAACCCAAAGGCCGTAGAAAATTCCTTACCGTATATCTTATATAGATGTAAGCATAAGAAAGAAAAAGAAGCAAGTTTTTATACCGTCTCTATGCTAGGCAGATTAAAAAAAAAAAGGTCAACACGACGCCCATCGTCGTTAAGAAGATGGCAGCAGTTGCTTTCTTCGCAATACCTAAAAGTAAGGGACGTGAACGCGCAAAACGAAGATACACGTAATTTTCATGCCTTTTCAGAGAATTTATTTAAAGACAATATTTTTCCATCCGATTACGTTAAGACAAAAACTCAAGTCTTTGGCTTTGCGTTGCTTTGGGTACCGTATTTCAGGGTTTAAGGGTAGTGGTAGGTTATCGATCTGGCACACAGTGCTGTTTTAAGGCAGGGGTTCTCAGTTCATGGTTTCAATAGGATCTTCCACGTTTTTACTGATATTCCTAACCTGTACGATTGTCGCGCCTTAGATACTATACATAAATATGCTGTTCCGTGTTCCCCCTTCTGGGGAGTCGCTACCTTTTTCTTTATTTCTTCGAATACAAACTACGTATTAAAACACGAACAATTGTTTCGGCAGAATCATCATATACGGGAATCAGTGAAATTTATGCAATAAGATTGACTCGCGCTACTAGTATTGTAACTTTGTCCTTAAGATCCGGTAAATCGAGGCATGTAAAGTAGATGTGGTTTTTTCAGTATTAAAAATAATATATATTGGTACACTCAGGTATTTATGGGTAATGGAAGTGATAATTGGTAGTTATTGCGAATATATCAGTCAAATTACACGATGCTGTTAGGAAACTAATCCATCAGCACGATATTCCTGTATTTACAGGGTGTATATACACACTCGATATGTTCAATGTATATACGTATGGTACTGTCATGATCCCTATGTAAGGTTCTATTTTCACAGTTATTTCTGTTCTAGGTCGTACCTAGTACGAACCGAAGTATACTGATATACTGATCGATAGTGCAATTATTTCAGGTAGTTGACTGTCATTAAGATTCGTTATACGAGTACATAATTTTGAATTCAAATAACCAGTCTCGCCTTTCGTGTAGTCCCAATGGTCGCGTTCACAAAGCGGATAGCTTATAATAGCCATCCCGTAATTGCGCTAATAATCACATATCGTTGTGTACCAGACATCGACCAGTCGCAGTCTTGTTTGCCATTCCGATATGGATTAATCGAGTAACTAGAGAATGTTTAAAAAATTATTTTTTTTTACATCTTTCCAAAGCGTACTCCTTCTCCCTTTTTGAATTTTTTGGAAAAAGGCTGAGAAATCGTAAGGACGGGTCTCTAGATTAAGCCATTTTGTTTAAGCAGCTATCCGAAAAATGGTGTCTTAAGAGGAATCTCGTGTTTTAGAAGTTTCATTTCGATCACCGTGTATAAACCACCTCTCTCACCCCATGACTGTATTTCGAAGGATTTCACGGCGTAACGGGATTTTCATTTTCACTTTCGAATACTGAAAAAGATCTGGACCCAAGGATGCTGGAGATTTGTTTCAAAGGTGGCCGAGGGTGTAACTGGATCCGATTAGAGTGACAAAACCAGTTGAGAAAATCCTTTTAGAATTGAATCCATTGATGTAAGAATTTTCTTCATCCCTTAACGCAGTCGGAACCGTCATTAGCTTCGTATAGAGTTTTATGACTCGTGTGTAAGTAATAACATGTACGCGTTTAAAAGGGTCGACGGAAGACCCGTGGGTGGGGTTAGGGGTTCGCCTAGTGTGATTATACTGTTTCGCCTGAGGGTTGTTCCTGGCGATAAGGGGTTGCACGGACTACGTTGATAGCCGCGGGTGCGACCATCCTTACAAAACCAAACCACACTATGCGGAATTGACGATGCTCGCCGGAGAGCGACGCATTTCCCAAATAGAAGAAGCCGAGCGAGTAAATTTATCTAATCGTTATGTAAAATGGTCCTTGGTTATGGAACGGACAGTAATGGCGGCTAATTTTTTGATGGAAATACTCGTCCAGGGGGGCTAGGGAGAATTTTTGATGAAATAATGGAACAGTCGATTTTACGTAAGTGAGCACGCTAATTGGATTTGGATGCTATGTATAATATATATGTGGGAATGCGCTTTACGGCAACCTTGACATTCCGGAAGACGTAGTGGCCAGTCCGAGGGCACGTCATTGATTTGCTTGGAGCTTGGGGAAACATCCGTGCATTTACTGCAACTTCTACCGCATTGCATTCTCGCTCGTACGTTGTTGCAGCACTGCTGCTGAGATTCGTACGTGCATGGTGGAGCAAGGGTCTAAAAGATATTTCTTATATTTTCTCATGTTATTTTTGTATCATGATATTTGCCTATGTGGGGTTATTTTATTTTTAATTTTCGTATTTTTACTCGTACGAGTGTCTCCTGTGGATTTAGCGTGGATTTACTTTTGTTCTAATGAGATTCTAAGGAATTTCACTATTACCGCTCAACGTTCTACATCGATCCTAAACCAGAAGGATAGTGCTAAAGTACAATAAGACTGCAGATAAAATTACCATGAAAATGTACGATGCGAAATTTCCAAAAATATCGCGTTAACCATCGCCCATATTGTGTAATCTGTAACCCACAATCCTCGTTACGACGTAATTATCGAAATTTCACACGATTCGTAACGTTAAAAAGAAAAATGTCCTGTTTTCAAAAAGAATCTTAAAAAAACAAAAGAAATTTGACTTCATCGTACTTTACGCCACTGACAGCTGTCCACGCTTTTCACGTGATTGACAGCTAGAAAACCGATAACCATTTTTCCATGTTCGCAGTCGCACGAGCAAATTCGATAAAGTTCCAAATAAAATGCAGGAACTCGAATCCAGAATCCACTACAGGCTTTTAGGGTCTATGCGTCCACCATTTTACCAGAGCCATACGAACGAATCCCTATATCGATAGTTCCAGTTTCATTTCCGCGGATTAATTAACAATCGAACGGGAGGAGGGTCCATTCTTATTTGATTATCGGAATCTCGCGAAAATTCGACTAGGCTTTTTTTATCGATCAAAATAAACCCAATTAATTTCCCTGGCTCACTTTGCTCACACACTGAACATTTATCCGATTGACAAGTCACTTTTTTCCTCCCTTACAACGACACGTCATATCCATATTTTTCGATCACAATTCTTTTGGATTCTAATCCAAAGTTTTATTCCTTGTCCTTTTCATCCCCATGTTGAAATTTTTTGCTACCACGAAATTTCCTCCGAGCCCATTCGAATCCCAGCTGATAATCTTATACCTCTATCTACCTTTTGGCCCTGCTTCCTGGAGTATCAACATCTTCCACAAACATACCCTCTTTATCAACCAGGTCATCTTTCCTATGGCAATCTGCTTTTTTTTTGCGAAATCTTCCATCCCTCTACCCACGCCCTCCAATATATCCAGGGATTTGTATAACGTCTCTTCGATGACTTACTTTTCATTCCTTGTATAACGATCAAACACAGGATCATATGTAAAAGATGACGTCCTTCATCCTCTGTACCAAAGTTCCGTAACATTTTGATATTCATGACTGAGCATCCAGCAAATAACGTAATAAAGTATTGATCCTCTTATTTACCTAAACTAATATATCTTTTTTTTTTAAGTCTACAGCTATAGTCTTACGTGTATAAACTCCAGTGGCACTTTTCTCACTCTCTCTTCCACGTTTTATGGTTACTAGTAACAATATTTAAATACTGCAGCATACGCGTTGTCAGATATGCAAAACAGCAATGATCATGTAAGAAGCATTTTAATTCTCCGCACGCGACTGTTTATTCATTGATGTAATTAGAGAGGCTTTGGGGATAAAAAAAAACAAGACAACTGCACGACGCGTATCAAGAGATCTTGATAGGAAATTCGCATGTCGTGCTGTAATCATTTCTGGCTTATTGAGTCCCGGGGTGGTGTTACACGAGATGATGCAATATTTTCCAAATTCCTGCTCTACACTCGTCAAGCGACGGATGACGGCGTGATAAGAAAGTCGTGCGTCTCTTTGAATTTTGTGTTTCTTGCAATAGCCTTTTCGGCTGCAGCAAAGCTTTTATCTTGAGATGCTTTTTTTTACAAATGGGAATACTCCGGTACGTCATTGCACTCTGGAAATATTGAAATCAGCCTTCGTAATATCGAGGCTTGTCTTCTTTGTGCATCTTCATTCGAGTGACAGCTCGTTACGTAACTTTACGCTGCATGCTTCCGTCGCAACGCTGTGAATTCGTATCGTTCGTTAGCCGATACACGCGAGTCGAATATCGAGAGACACGTATTCAGTGTATTCAAACTGTACAGTGACGCGTATTAATATTTATTGTAACGTAAGTTAATTTATTGTTTTCAGGTTATACTCGTAAAATGGAACGAGCCTTATCAGAAGCTCGCGTCTTGCGACAGTTCCGGTGTGATATTCGTCTGGATAAAGTACGAAGGTCGATGGAGTATAGAATTAATTAACGACAGGAACACACCGGTCACACATTTTTCCTGGTCACACGACGGACGGATGGCGCTCATATGTTACAGGGTAATTATTGACCATTGACGATAATCGATAAAGGCCAAAGAAATTTATTGGAAAAATATTTCTGGATCAGGTCCAGCGGATGCTGTGAAAGATTTTAGAACAATTCCAACCACG
>JARPRG010000658.1:113660-128599 GCA_031001745.1 Hartigia nigra | reverse complement strand
GGAATAAATTAAGAAATAAAAAGTTAAAGAATTATGAATGTAGGAAAGTAAGGAATAGAAGTATAGAATTAAAGAAGGAATAGAGACGTTAAAATAAAGGGATGGAAATGGATAAGATGCGGACTTCAGCGAGACCAGTATAGGAGACCGGCTCGAAGAAAAGTGAGCGCTCTGTGCTCAAGCACTTACTTATCTGCTTCTCCCACTCCTGCGCGGGAAGTCTGCGAGTCAACGAATTTGGCAACTCCCACTACTTCCAAACGTTTCTCACCGTGTTTCCTGATTTTTAGGTTCCAATACGATGAATGTCACATCAATTAAAAAAAAAAGAGGAAGGAAGCACGCACATCAAGGATACTAATGATTAAATACATTTATTTTTATTTTTAAAGAACAGGTAAGGAGAATAACAAGGTATACCGTTATATTATTAACTTTGCCATTTTACATAATGAGCATTTCTTACGGCGATACACAATTTTGTAACATTTTATTTCTTCATTATTATTCAATGAAAAAGGAAGAGAAGTGAATTTTAGTTTCAGTTACATATAATTAAAATCGTTCATATAGAATAAGAATACATGCTTGTATATGGTTCTGTCTCTTGTCACTGATCTGCACTCGTGTACGGCGATCATCATCTGACTAACGTTTTTAATATCTCAAAAAACATTCGTTTGAAGCTACATGATTGGTCGAACCTTCTAACGGCTGACCATTTTTTGAGAAATTTGCAACAGTTCTCGGTAATCCTCACTGACAAAAATCTTATACGTCCGTTTTTTTAATATAATTTAAATACAATTCTGTTAACAATTTGGGATTAATTCATAAAATGTTTATATTAAAAAATGTTAACTGTACGAATGATGTGCCATGAGTAATTATAATACACAGAAAATTTATTACAGTAGCTGTTAATATTGACATGTGTACAGTTGATTTATTTATCTTAAATTTAATGATGTTACTATTTTATTGTAAAATACAAGTTTATGCGTCTACGCTAATTGTATAAAAAATGACCTGACTTACTGGGAACAAAGAAATTGATATTCTGATTGAAACCCATAATAATAAACATATATGTTACAGAGATTTATGATTTGCTGGAAGCATGGCTGATGCGTGTCAAATTTCAGCATTATTATTTAAATAATAACAATAAAAGTAATTCTACATTTCTTTTCTGGATTATCGCAACTGAACAATGATTTAATTACTATTCGCATTCATTAATATTATTATATGATTAAACTTTCTATAAATTTATTCCTGCAGCATGAATGACAAATACAAAATTGATGAATAATTTAAACTAATAAGTATTACAATTGAAATTTCGAAAGCATCAACCATGCACCTTGCAAGTGAAGCACAATCGAACTGCTACACGTATTACATAATACCTGAATACGAAAAAGAAATGAAAAGCTTAATACATTTCGCAATGAAATTTCTTGGAAGCGCAAAATGCGCAAATTGTTAATTAATTAATCTCATACGCACACTCGTCATAATTCGCGCACAAATAAATTAGATACACGTCATAGTTCGTTTGGTGCGCTAACAAGAAAATATAATTAATGTCTAATTTGATCAATAATAATCCTGATAATACACTGTTGTTTTATAAATTATTCTCCCTGTGTCTCTCTTTATCTATTTATTATTAAATGAATCGTCATTGATTACGTTGTAATTGTTTCTTTGTGGTTCTCAAATTTTATCTCATACGATGCGAACGCATACACACGTTCGATTAAAACGCATTGGGCGATATCTGTCGTTATTAATATTATAGCCATTATTATCATTTTCATTAACGATATTATTATGTACACACAACACTGTGGGCGCTAGACACTGTAAGTACACTTATTTACAACACTTACCGGTAAGGTATTTAATTTTAAATATTAACTTGGTTAATTATGTTTAATTAGGATACGATGAATCCTTGATAATCGTAAAGTAATAACTAGTTACTGTCCATCTCGTCAGTATCACTGCCCTTCCTCTTCCAGCCATTCGCGCAAGATGTTATTTTTTGGCTGAAAATCAAAGGGCAATATTTTAATTATCACTGTACCAATAACAATAGTTATATAATTTCCATGCAGACACATTCCAATCAATGATAACCAATAAATTAAAAATATATTTCACCGTTACTTCTCATGCACCCATTGTTAATACTATATCTACAGGAGTGAAATTACCAGGACGCGTTAGTTTAGGAAGAAGGTGAGTTGACTCGTAAAAATGGCGAAGGCGTCTTAGGTGGTGAGTATAAAGGGCAGCGTATTGCGAGTATTATTGCTCAGCTAAATTGCCAGTCGGATCTGTGTATTCCTCGTACTCCTCATCCTGCTCGTCCGTTTCGTAATCGGTTTCCGCAGGCTCAGGACCAGCCGCAGCCGGTGAAGAAGTGCTCATCATTTCCTAGTAACCAGACACGATAGTCCCAAACAACGATTTCGTTCACAGCACACCATATTAGTAATTAGTAGTTAGTATAACACATTATCAACAATTAAGGCAACAACCGGTTAAAGTCCAGTACGATAAAAATTACAGTGACATGAGAAAGTACAAAGCCAAGAAAATGTTTGTCAAAATTTCTAGTACGTCAGTGGCGTCAACAAATTCTCTTGGGTTATTGATACTACTCTGCTCTTATGATAATAATACCATGAGTGGTTAAGTGCACTCTGGTGGATATTAGCCAATTGAGTATCGATAAGGTAGAACGTGAAAGCCGAAATGGATATAAATTGCAGCGTTCATTCTGGAATAAGGCATGTTACCACGATGCCATTTGGCGTCTACGTTTACGCAAATACGTTAGGTTTTAGCTATTCTTTGTTATCTAGGGATATCAAAGGGAGAAACCAGAGAGCTCCATTATTTTCTTTATGTCTTAGCCAAGAGTGCTCTTAAGAGTGTGTTGTAATTTAAGTCTGTTACAAGAGAAGATACAGTACCTGGGCTGGTTTCCACCCACATCCTGGTAATGGAAGACCATCAGGACCCACAGGACACGGTGCATCTAATCCTGGTACACCTTGATCTCCTTTACTTCCTTTATCGCCTTTACGACCTCGTTTACCTGTTGGACCCTATACAGATTTTAATTCGTGTTATTATTATTAATATCTCAATACTTTGACTATGTTAAAGTATCGCGGCGTGCAAGTAGGCCAAGCATAATAAAATTCTGTGCATAGTACTGGTAATGAATTGTGCATAATTCATTAAAACGAATAGTCTGAAAGGCGATGAATAGTAATGGAGCTTCTTTTACTTTACACGGGATGCCTTGTATTGATGATTTTTTTTCTTTAGGATATTAACGTCGTATTAATTGTTTACCATATCTTTTGTTTTTTTTCTTAGTTCCGGCCTAACACTGTCCTCCTGCAATTACTATGCTGACTTTATGTTTCGTGACAGTCTCTTTTAGGGTCGTGACGAGTATTTTGTATTTTTCATTATTGCCGTCTTTACTACGATTTTTGTGAATGTTGGTGGCAGCATATAACAACTGTACGCCATTGCCGCTTTGATATAATACTTATGTAATTTATGGTTTAATATGATCCTATGGGGTGCGTGGTTCTTTGAAGGATACAAAATGAGGCTACTGGTGGGGTACTCTTCATTTATGGGAGCAATGTATCGATACTCCATTGATATATAAGATTCATGAATATTGATACATCAGTCATACTGGACACGATTTGAAATTGTATTTTCTTATTCACATTAATATTCATAGAAAATTATTTTTATGATATTGAAATATATATATGTATATATATGCACTATCGAAAGTAGCTACGTAAATTGATAAAAGCCTTCAAATTCTATCAATATGACTTTGTATCTATGTTTCGTACAAAACTGACACACTCCACGTACAAGAAATTTTACTCTGCAGATGAAACACGTCGAAGAAATACAAAGCCTAAAATAAAAATTTCCCTTTCTTTTTTGGAAATCAATGAATACTCATGAAATAATACTCACAGCCTCGCCCAGGGCGCCTTTTTCGCCTTTCGGACCCTGAAATTAATACACAGCAAGAGCGGTTCATTAAATCTGGTAGACATAAAAACCATAAACGGCTACTAATAAATGGCTGGATCAAATGAAACGATAGCCTCGCATTAAATAATATCTTGTTATTGGGACTCTAGTACATGGATCTATAATTAAAAAATAAAAAGAGATCCCTCGAAATGAAAATATTGAACTCGAGTTTCAAAATAAGCCAGCTTGTATCGTCAATTCTGAAAATAACGTCTATGGGAAAATAAACTTAATATAAAAACCCATTTCGAAAATTCTCTTTTACGTGCTTGATAGTTATTAGTGTTCAGTGATATCATAAGCCACCATTACCTCTCCACCGGGAATCCCGTCAGTACCCTAGGGACAAACACACAAAACTGTTACTAACGAGTTACCATGTTATTGGAGGATATTAAATGGTTTCCTCTTGTTATGGACTTTTCGTAGGTATGATTAAAGTGAAATGGGAAGGAATTATAGGATTTATACCTATATTAGGTATGGGTTACCTACATGTACTACATTAGGTCATTAACTGAATAGATACAGATAATTGCAGAAGATAAAACTTACAGGCAGTCCTGGATCACCTCGTTCACCCTTTGTTCCAGGTTCGCCCTGAGCACCCTGAAAGCACAAAGTGAACTTTTTTACGCACCTTCTTGTTTTCTTCTTTAGATGGGAAATCATGTAAAATTCAGGATCAACTTGTTCGTCCTTGTAGACTCAAACGAAATTATGTATAATTATAAAGTGCAGTGTTATCAGGATGTGAGGATGTTAATGGGGACGTTTTGAATGATAATAATTATGAGAAACAAATTAATGAATGTAATAAGGCATTAAAATTATGGTTTTTACTCACCTTCATGCCGTCTAATCCTGCCGGCCCCTGAAAGGGAGAGGAAATCAAATCAAATTTGATGAAAAATAAATGTCGAATGAACGCGATTCGATGACTTATAGGATTAGGCTAAATCAACAGAATACGATTGCCTGTTGCCTTTATCATAAGTGATTAGCTCTCTCTGAACAATATGCGCATTGTACAGTTGATTTTAAAAGAAAAAATGAAAAGGAATTGACGGGCAACAAAAAAGAGCTCTGCTTCACGGTATTGAAAAAGATAAATTAACAAAGGTAAATTTGCATTGCGATGCAACGATAAATGCTTCTGATCGCTGGCATGTCAATATAAAAAATTAAGTACAGACGATCGTCGGTAATTAAGAACGATAAGAAGAAAGAGAGAAGATAAAAAAAAATAAAGAATGTTAGAAACAAGAAAGTTCACCTGATAAACAAAAAAAACATGCTTCCTACAGACACTGTGCTGCCAAATTAACTCTTAACAAACAAAATAAAGACAAATCGATGACCAGGTACAAAAAAAAAAGATACAACGATTAAATTAAGATTCGTGGTCGCAGCAAATTAACACGTGTTAATTTTCAAATAATCCAAGTACGAGAATATGTTTCAAACGAAAAAATAATAAATAGAACAGATCGATCGATAATTAGCAATCGGAAACAAAATGCAAAAGCAAATCAAAAAACGTACACGATCAAAGAGGGGTGGTTGGGGTAGTGTTCATGATGATGGTCGTTGTTCGAGGGGGTATGGTGGTGGTGGTGGTGGTTGTTGAAGGGGATGACCAGAAAAAAGCATTAGGGGTTTCTGGGTGGAGGAGGAGGCATTTATATATAAGCAAAGGACACAGGCACATGCACATTCTGTTTATTAATCAGGATATCATGAAACAAAATTTGTTAGTGACTTCATATACGAAGGACATCGGTCTTTTGGTTATGGAACACCATATCTTAATTAACAAATATTTTTTTTTTTTATAATCGCGAAATTTCAAGGACCGCGCCAGTCCCAACTTCACATCTTAATATATCACTTAACATTTAAAAAGTCCTTAAAAAGTAGCGTTACATCCTAAATCGACAAAAATTGATTTGATTACATTACGCAGAGGCATGTGTGTACTTGTTACGTAATTCTGTATATTTGATGTAAATACGCGTGTATCCGTGTGTGTGTGTGTGTGTGTACAATTATCGCGATTTGCGTGTTATAATTCTCAGGAGGATAAAAAAAAAAGATGGCTCTTCTCCGCAAGTCCCATTACACAATAAACGAAAGACTTGCAATCATCGAGTCTCCTCTTCGTCCTTACAATTATCAATATTTCATTTAAGGTAACCTTAAATTATCATGAACATTAATATATAAAAGTAGCTAATATAATTACATTATTCTCGTAACTCGTACTTCTTCTTCTTCTTCTTCTTCTTTTTTTTTTTTTGACTAACGTTAACTAATGGCTTAACATCGGAACGCAATCAACGTCCTAATTTGGACGTGGACCATTAATATCTAGCCACCGATCAGAGGATTCTCGTTAAGGCGTGTTGGCACAGCATCCCACTCTGTACAAGCCTCTTCTAAGTACATCGACGATCTTGGCGTGCTAACGTCAATATTTGCATACCGAACGGTCAAAATGGAGTCTTACGTGTTTACGTAGGTATAGTTATGTGCCTATATCAAGAATCACGGCTTGTAAGACGTTCAGACTCTGGATAATATATATATATATATATATATTCCATCTTTAGTTGATAGACACACACACTTTCTCTCTCTCTCTCTAGTTCTCGCACTCTCACTCAATCTCTTTTCCCTCGTTATTATTTTTCATTCTCTCTTTCATTTATCTTTTTAGACTTCCTTAGGATTAAGACTTAACTCATGCAGCTTTCTTTACCTTTCTCTCTGGAGTCGCGTGAAACGATACTTTCTTGTTAATTTTTTGTTAGTTGTTTTTATTTATTTTTTGTAAATTTTTCTCGAATTTATTAGTCGTCAATCACGATCAGACAGGCTAGACGGACGTTTATTACGAAAGAGTCGTGATCGTCGTCGTTCAATTGGGAGTGTAAAGTCTTTTTCTTGGATCGTTCAAAATATTTCTATAGTTTTGCAGGAGTAAACTGCGAGATATGAAATATTTACGATCTTGTAATTTTTCTTTTTTATTCTCTTTATCGAGGATTTCACTTTTCCGAGCAGTCCGATCACACGCATTGTTTCTTAATTGTATATAAATAATCTAGACGCATTTTGCATTTATCTTTAACGTCAGCGTCTTTTTTTGTTTGGGTGACATCATTTTACTGGTAATGGGTATTTGGAATTACTCGCGTAACCGTTAAATTTTCATATGCGTCGCGACACGTATGTACGAATGTCTATTTACAGTTGTTCGTTTAGCCAGAGAAACATGATGGAATTAATGCTTTCGCATGGATTTTTCCGCGATGCGGTAGTATCGCGAAATTTTTTACAATTAACGCGAGGATATCGACTGTGCAAATTCTTTTCAACGTGTCTGGCGCTTGGAAATTACGCAAGATAATTCCTATTAGAATGTGCCGTTGCTTAGTGTTAACAGGTATTCGAAGAGTTTTCGGAAAAAAAAAGATATTTTTAGGTACAATTATCAAATTTCGTAAAACATGATATCCAAGTAGAAAGATTTTTTTTTCTCTCGAGAAATTGACAATTTTCATTTGAAATAACGAGTTGAGAAATAAAAAAATGCGACAATTACAAATTTCATTTTAACGTCGAATCCAAAAAGCACTGATAGATCTGTCATATCCACGTTTACACTGTCGTTCTATCTATGCTAGGTCAAATGTATTTATTATTTTTTTTATTTGCATCAACTAAATAAAATTCTATGATATTTCTCAACAAATCCATGAATCTTTTATGTGTCTTTGCATATTATGTACAGATTTAGACCTCACGATTCATTTAATCTAGCAATCGATTACAAATGGATTTTATGAGAAATATGACTTTCATAATGTATTAAATTACACGGTCTCTGTAGGCGGACATACATCTTGAATCATATAGAAACGAAGCACGTCGATCTAGAACCAAATACCTTTTGCGCAGTAAGTACTCTTTTTTTTGTAGAGACACGTCAAGTTCTTAATAGCGATTACGACAAAGTTAATAACTATAATACTTGCTAGAGACTGACGTTACTTTAAGGTCAAGAAAAGAAAAGAAAAGAAAAAAAAAAAATTGGTTCCCGATCAATTGAAAATATTCATCATTAGTCACGTGAACGCAAAGTAAAATTGGATCTTTCTCTAAGAAGAATATTATTGATCTGCTGATTTGCGAAGTATCTAATGCCGAGTGTCGTTCACCTGGAAGCCCTAAGTTACTCGGATACCGACTGTTCTTCTACGCATTCATTGGGAATAGTATTTACATTCGTAAGCGTGACTCGCTATCTTCAATCTTGACGTTCACGTGTTGAAGAATCTTCGTGCATGACAGTTATCAATCACTAGTACCTTAAATAGGATTTATGATAAACTCACTGATGCGCGATGGCGATGAATTTTCCTGGGTATCTTATAGCCTTCGCAACCCCTTCGGAGTAGACATAGTTCTATTGATCTTTCAAAATGTACGTTTGAAAAAATATCGGAACAAGAAAACCTTAACGCAGTTTCCACTTCGTAGAAACAACCTATACGGAGCCTCAAAGTTGAATGCGGAAAGCCTGTTTTATGTTCGTGTAAATTTATTCAAGGGAATATTGATTAAAATTCTGTTGACAATTAAAGTTTAATGCTACCGAAAAAGGATTACGTTTTTTGGAATTAAGCTCAAGTACGAAATAACTTAATGAAAGTTAGTTATGATTTTTTTTCTTTTATTTTCTAGCATTCCGAATTCTACTCCGAGATTCATCATCCTGTATGGTTTTTGTTTGGTGACGCACAAGGTAAGTTACAATGTAGCCATGCAGCGAGCGTATCAATCTGTAATTATTACCTAACCTGCGTGAATATCGGTTAAACGTGTGACAAAATATATTTAACGTTCTCGATAAGTTAATGTTAGCCTCGACACGTGCTCGGCTTAAAGACGTGGGCTAATATGCGTCTTCCGGAAGTCCCGGATGTTGCGCACTAGATAGGTTATTGTCGTTGGCTTTGTAGTACCTATCTCGTGTGTTAGTTGTTAGATCACCACGCGCCAACCTGTTTTTAATTGCGACTGTTAATAATTTCGTTAAAACCCGCTAGCGCATGGCGATAGCGAGTTACTGTATGCCAATTAAGTTTCTACTAGCGTCACAATCATGTGATAAGCTTTGTACGAGAGAATATAATCGAGTAATGCTTTGATGTTCGCGAAATCAATTTGAAGCTTGTCAGATAAAATAATTAATTACAAATTAATAGGAATTGCGCATGGCGTGGCCACAAAAGAGAGTAAACAAAATAGATATACTTTGAATATTTTCAGAATCAAATTTTGTGCTGCTCCGCTTTTTTTTTTATATCATAATCGTAAAGTCATTCTTAATCTTAATCTTTAGATGAGACTTGACGTTTTATACGACGGGGATTAAGATTGAATTTTATTCAGTCTAAGGAGCTTCAAAGTTCATTCGTTCAAAGATCATTCACGTGATAACTTCGTTATTTTTTTTTTGAGAATGACGGTGGCAAATAGTTAAGTCATTAGCACGAGTATCAATAATTGACTGATAAAGGCATATTATGATGATCTTAGGAGCGAGAGGCCCATCTTACCATGGTGCCAGGTTTCCCGGCATCCCCGGGCCTTCCAGACTCTCCCCTCAATCCCATGGGACCCTGAAATCAAAAGGTTATTATATTAATTCATTAGAATCAAGTAAAAGTGTAAAAATCGTCTAATAAATATTCTACTCAATATTTAGTTTACGTTACACGTACAGGCAATCCCATCGGGCCAGGATCTCCTTTAGTGCCCTTTTCACCCTGTAACAAATAACAATCATTAATATTTCTATGCAGGGATAATTAATGATATACAAATTCGAATCTATAGAATGTTTTTTAATTACTGACAGGATCACCCTTGGCTCCATCGTGTCCTCGATCTCCTTTTATACCCGGTGGACCCTGGAGTCCTGGAACACCTGCAGGTCCAGGAGGTCCCGGTGGTCCCGTTATCTGTTTAATTTAATGAGTCATTAATTAAAGATATAACCACCTTCTCATGATATATTGTAAAAATAACATAACGAAATAGCTTACCACTTCGCCAGCATTAACTTCGAAGGTGCCATCACCCTGGAATAAAAATGAAATTTTTTACACGATTTTTATTAAAAGATTTTATTATCTATAAAAAAAAGGACTGTTGTACGCTTTTAAGCGTCTTTATATATTAAGCATTTGATTGAGATGATAATTAAAATAATAATAACACACCTGTCTCCGCCTCAATTTTTTGTACTTCTGTCAATGCCAACCCACGCCCCATCATGTAAATAAAAAAATTTTAATTACGAGTACATATACAAAAATGTTAATTTACTTATTGCTAATTATCTTTCTTAATAAAAATTCGATCAAAACAAAATAGATACTTTTAAGGATTACCAATACTAAACATATATACAATTATTATAATTATAATAAGACAGTAAACTCACCGATTCACTCTTTTCACCTTTCTCGCCCTTTTGTCCGGGATAGCCCTGTTCATTCAAATATATATATTATACAATACCTCAAAGACAAAGGATTAAAAAAAAAAGAAAAGTATAATACGTTCAGAATATACGAACCGGTGGACCAGGCAAACCAGGAGGTCCCATAAGACCTGGTGGTCCAATGTCTCCATATTCTCCTTTCTCTCCTTTGGGTCCAGATAGTCCCTAGCAAAATGCATAATATAATAAGAAAGTGAAGCACATAACGAACCATGATATAAATATATCCAATAAAATTATCATAATAACAGTAAAAAATTCACAACTATATAAAAACAAAGACTAGAACAAAGTACAAAAAAAATATAAATCATAAAGATCAATATTAAACAAAATTTAAGATCCTTACGGGTAACCCAGGAGGACCTTGAATTCCAGCCTCCCCGCTGATACCATCCAATCCTGGTGGGCCTTGCGGTCCAGGATCTCCTTTAGGTCCTGAAAATGAAGTTAAAAGAAATATCGTTTAGATAAAGAAAAATCATCCAGAGTGTTTCTAGCCTAGAAGCCGGGGAATCTCCTTTAGCGAGAAGCTGCGACGATGATTTGCTCGGACATCGAGACCTGGATGGAGACGAAACTCAAAGGGATATAAATTCGTAAAGGTCCGAAGAGAGTGCGCGATTATTAATATATGTATACTTTTTTTTTCAAATAATAACGTTTAAATATGATATCAATTAATGTAATATAGATGACAAACGGGAGGTGTTGAGAGCAGGAGGATTCCGAATTTGGCCCGGTTTCATGTTGCAGAGTGGCGGTAATCTACCTGGTGCGCCCAAATCGCCCTTGGCGCCTTTCTCGCCTTGGTAACCCCGTTCACCGGGTTCACCCTTTGGACCCGGAAGGACGGGTACACCCCTCGTCATCGCCAAACCGCTTTGCCCCTTGAATCCCTACAACGATACTGTTAGGTCAGATCCAACCAGGTCCTCCGGTTCGTGCGACGAAGTGGAGACTGTCTTTCAAATGAAGAAAGAAGACATCGAGGAGGGAGAGGAGGATAAGGTTAATTCAAATTCTTTCAACAACAATCATCATCGATCAATTCTTGCATATAGCCAGATACACGAAAACTTTCTATACAGTGTATACAAATAATCAATGATAATAATATAAACTCCTGAATAGCAGTATCAATGAACTCATAGAAATAATCGACGTAATGCATATTATAATTTAAACAACAACAAAAATTCTACCAAAACCAACCACGTGTAAAATTAATTGCATCACGAATTACGTACAATAGTTTACAGAATACAAATATTACATATAAATACCCACTGCCGGATATTCATGCTTCCAATAAATAACTACGTCACTCAGAACTGTCGAATAGGTAAACGATATCAGATTACATTTTTTTTTCTTATAAATCAGGTTTTTTCAAGGTTTATCGATACAGGCGTATAATACGAAGAAAATGTAAAAATTTGTCGACGGGTGTAGGAAAAAAAAAAAAAAAAAGCTACATACTTCAGGGGTTGATACTTACACGCATTGCAGGGTTGCGTTCGTCGGCGAGGTTGCGAGCTTGCGAGCCTCAAGCCGTAGTGGTTATTAGTGATTAGTGGATTGAACCAACACACAGAGGAAGTAGTGGGTGTTACACGCTACATAAACACAAATTAGTTACAAGCTACCTACTTTGGCCGAGGATTACAACGTAATTAAATACGTTAAGCTAAATATACTTGATTCATATAGCCCGCCACTTAACGGACCATGTTTTTTTTTTCCTTCCTTGTCTTGCAAAAGAGTTTTTTTCCATTCTTTTTTTTCTTCTTCCTACACCAGAGTCTACTTCCGGGATCCGATTATCCACTCTCAAAAGGGACAATGAGTATTTTTCTTTTTCCTATTCAAAAAGCTTTTCGCGCTCTTCCCTTTTGCAAAACCGGAAACGAATTCACTTAAGGTGCTGCCATACTTACGGTTATCGTTATTACGTGAAATTAGCGTTTTTCAAGTAAAGTTTCAGGCGTGGTTATGGCGCTATTAATAGTTAGTGAGCAACATTTTTTTTTTTTTTTTCATTTTCTTAGCGTTTACTCATTGTCTTTTGCTTTGCTCTTCGTGTTAGATGGGGTTGCGAAGTGGGAGGGGCAGGAGACTATCCGTAGATACTTTCGGTGTTTCCTGAACTACGTAATTTTTGGAAAAAAACATGTTGCGTCATTTGGCTGAATACATATAAAAGAAAAATGAGTGTGACGATGGGAAGAGGAAAAAAAAAGAAAAGAAATAAAAAATAATAAATTTTATACGAACGAAGGAAAAAGAACAAAATAGAACCATTGACTAATTTTTATATATATATATATATATTTCAATATATATAATACTTGTACTATTATTCAAAACGTGTTATTTGCTGCCACCAACATTTTTAAAGACGTAAAAAAAAAAAAAACAACTTAACAATTAATCGAAAATTAAGGTGAACGAGAAAAGCGTCAAGTGCAAAAATAAACGATAGTAGCGATTATGTGTTCGCATACGTTATGCACGTATGCAATGTAACAAACGGAAAAACATTAATTCAATATAGTAATAAATAATAGCGCGCGATAGTAATAAGCGATTAAGACATTATATATATGTATATATATACGATATTGATTAAAGCGATGCTGCGCAAAGATAAAGAAAGACTGACTTGGGTAACGGAAAAGAAGAAAATAAAGTTACCAGACAAAAATACTCCCTTTGACAATTGAAATTGCAAGCAGCAAACTAACGGGCGACAATGTGAATAACGCAACGATAATTTATACGAATGAGGTAAACATCTCGAGCCACATATAATTACCGTCACGGAGTGAATTCTCGACGATATTCAATTTCCGAAACTTTCCAAACAGTTTGAACGCGTTCAGAGTTCTCCGAGCGTAACCTACAAGCCGAGTAACTTCAGCGTCGCCATTACTTCCTGGGCATAGCCACAAGTTGTAAGGGAAAGCTTCTTGTCTGGTAATGTTTATCACCTATAGTATAATAGAACTATACCTGTGTGGTATAGTAGCACAATACTATAGTAAAGTGATATAAGGTAATATTTATAGTATCATGCAGATTCATATGATTCATTAAAACTACCCAAATGCAAGCAGGCAAATATTATTAATAAGGTTTACAAGTTGTCAGGCATTGAAGAAGCTTTGCTCGAAGTCTTCTCTAGCGTGCATAATTGCATGCTGTACCGTACGAAGAGGTTCAAGGTCGAAGGATATGGCTTGGATCAAATACGGATGAATTGTCAATGAAATCACTGGAATTAATCAGGATTGGATTTTTTTTGGTTTAATTTAGGTTAAGGTTCAAAATGGTTTGGATGTATTTTTTTTTTCTTTTTTTTTTGTGTGTGTGTGTTTTGGTACGTAATCGTTGATCAGTCGGAGGACCTCGCTGAAGCTTACCCTCTTCCCTTGTTTCCCCCGGGGACCCTTCTCACCGGGCAGGCCGGGTGGTCCCGTCGGACCCAGTTCTCCCTTCTCGCCCTGGGGCCCTGTGCACCACGTACATGAAAAACATCACTACTTACTCACGTAAACTTTGACTTACTTCTCATCCAATCCAATCGTGGCCTCCATCACGGAATCAAAAGAGCGACTGTGTCTCAGTCGTGTTACAAATCGATATAAAAAATGTTTTTGTTTTAATCCAAAAATAAAGAAATCATATTTTACGAGGCACTTCGTATAATTCTTTTGTTTGTTTTCAATTTTCTATACTGTGATGGTTGCCAGTAGAATTTTCTTACGAATCCTTTTTTTTTTTTGCCTACTAAACTGCTAGGCTACTTTAGTTTTTTGTCTTAACAACTTTTCCTTAACTTTTTCATAGTGCTCTGAACGGCTCAGGGCTGCATCTCTGTTGACGATTGCATTAAGCGACTTGTAAGGTTAGCAAAGCCGATGGGGCACCCGTTTGCATTTCAGATAGACGGCAGAGGGTTATGGACATTTAACAATGGCGTTTGAGGGGGTGATGGGGGGTGTATACGAGAAGGAACCGTTATGGGATACGTAGGAGTAAGGGTACGTGCACCTTAAGTGGATGATTTCAAGAGTTACTTCAATACTTGTGCACTCTTGGGATCCACACTTCCGGCGAAAACTTTCTCAACGATTATTATCAGGGATTTTCCTGCCCAGACCCATTCCCTGTCTCGTAGCTGTCCACGTCATTATTATCGTTGCTATTATTCTTAATATCAGCATTATTATTATGGCTATCCAAATGCACAAAAGAATAT
>JARPRG010000658.1:85584-103824 GCA_031001745.1 Hartigia nigra | reverse complement strand
TATATTCTCTATATTCTCTATATTCTCTATATTCTCTATATTCTCTATATTCTCTATACTCTCTATCTTCTCTATCTTCTCTATCTTCTCCATATCCTCTACCTCAATAGGAATTTCTGAACTACAAGTTGTATCTAATGACATTACTAAACACACGGTCAAGATAGTTAGCATTGTCCTTAGTGATTAGGAAGTTTAGAATATTGAACAGGAACAGTAAGGGAAAGAGAGAACAGGGTGGATTAGGGGGAGAGGACTATAAATAAACTCTTTTAAATATCAAACAATAGTAACGATGACTTTAAATTGTATTACATTATAATGTAATATCTCGTATCATATACTTTGTATATGTTTTCATACAATTTTTATACACGTGTTTTTTCTTTCTTTTTGTAATTGCAAACAAGTTGGCAGCAGTGGTTATACACTGTTTTTTCTTTCTCATTTGTTTCCACTTGTCCAACTCCACTCAGAAAACTTCTAAGCAATATAAATATGTAAATGCAATAACTTGAGTGTAACTTAAATATAATACACCGACGCCAAGTCATTGTCATTTGCATAATAACTCTCAGTTACGTGATATATCGACTATGTACCAGGTCGAAGGTTATTCGTAAGCCGGGTTTTTATGTAATTTTAATGTCTAATTTCAAAACGGTACCTATACATCTGCCATTAACGCGTTTACGAAAACTGTGTCTCAAAGCAGCTTCAGGGATAATAACATAGAAAGTGTTAATCAAACGCCAATGAGCACCGCAAACAGAAAGTTTCCATATGTAAGATTGACCGAAAGAAAATTAAAGAAAAAAAAGTAAAAATTATTTTATCACAAAATTCGACGAGCGTTCTCGCTAGTACGATTTTTAAAGAGCATAATATTGAAAAACAACATTTTTCTTTTACTTTGCAATTATCTCTACAGCGTAGCATGTGCTCGTGAAGATAATAAGAGAATGCGAAGGGGTTGAATAAAGCGAACAACTTTACCATACAAGTGTACGTAATTATTCGTCTGTCTGTCCCACGCTACTAGAGTACCTATCCTCGTGCGTTCCACATTACGAATATAGACTTGGCAGGATCGCGTTTATATGTAAATCTAAAGTGTTCAAGAGCACCTGCGGAATACTTAGGCATACGTAGAACAAACCTTCTAGTAACATTGAAACGAAATTTTCAAACGAGGGCTAAACTGTCACTTTCATATGCGAATCAAATGAAAGTGAGAGTTTGTCAAATAAATAAGCGAATGGGGTTATTAGCATTTTTCCGTAGTTCCATAATTTATCGTCGGGCGCTACGAGCGTACTGTCATAAAGTACGCCGGGACGTCGTACGTACATACGCAAGTTTAAGAAGTCCTGACGCCAAAAACAAAAGAAAAACGTAACCTATGGCAAGAGCAGTAATGTAATGTCTGCCAGAGACGAAAGTAGGTTGCAGCAAAAATGGATGAATAGTTGCTTCCAACTGTGCGGTTGATATTTACTTTGTTTTGAAATGACTTCAGTTATCTCATACACCAACGCGGCGATGCTTTTGCCGTGAAAACTCACAGGCTTTCGAAAGGCATTTAAACTTACAGGAAACGATCTAAGAGCCAGGATAAACTCCATAGGTACATACATTTTCATTTTGACCGCCATATTGCAGCATTTAATCATCAAGGAAAAATTTCATCACTGGTGGTCCACCACCCAAAACTGTGCCTACTTTAACCTAAAACTTCTTCGTATCTTTCCGCAACGCTTAACTCGGACTATTTACGGTAGAGTTCTTCGATACGGTTAAAAATATTCGACGGTCCACTTTAGTGCATAATTTATCCTCTCGTGGATGCTTCAAAGTGTAGATGGCTATTGGATGTATATAGCTTCAGGGTAACCGTGCGAGTAGCTACAGCCCTGCCCTGTTCCACATAGGTACCGAAACGATATATGAGCGGGATTCGAAAACCGAACCTCAATTGATAGGATAGGGTCAGTTTATTGGTATTATGTTTATTCGGGCTCACCGTGGGGGCTCGAAGATTGTACAGACCTTTTTCGATTATTTTCTAACTTTTTTTTTTCCACTGGGCTAGTCCTCTGCTTTTACTTTTTTCCCCCATTTCGTAGACCAATCCGCAGGGATTTTATGAAGCCCGCACGAGCGTCCAATTGAAACTCAAGATTGAAAACCAGCCTTAAACTCGATCGGGATCAAACTTTTTTTTTTACTAAAAATTCTCAAAAAGGATCAAACTTTTTTCCTAACTATTATTAACTAGATATTGGATCTACTTGAATTTGGTACAGTGACTAATGGATGCTGGCTTGTTTTTTTAATTTAAATGATTCCTCAATATCTTCGTCAATCAGAACGAAAGGTTTTTTAGGTAAAAATACACAAGACGGTTTACTCATTTCTAAATTCTGGTTCTTCGGCTTTCACGGAGTTATCAAGCTCTTGCGGTCTATAGGGTAGTTTACTGGGGGAATGGTAATTTCTGTTTTTGCGTAATTGGCCGCCTGCGTGAGTGGTTCCAGAGGGTTAAAGCTTCGCTACAGAGAGAAGCAGACACTCTCTTACTCTGCCCTACCAGTTTCCTTTTTTTTTTCTTGTTTATCAACCGTCGTTAATCACCTTAAGAGCCGAATTCGTCTTCTCTAAAAAAAAAAATCTAGGATAAACCAGGCAATGTATGCCACCGTGGGTTTATCATCCCCATTGACTGTCCTTTGGAGCACCCTCTAGATCCAAAAGGAGTATATACCTCAGCCATAAACACAAATTATGATTGGTGCAAAAAGAAAAAACCAAATCAAACTACAGACATCAAAATTCGTCAATGTAACAGCAGCATGATTGGACAATTATCAAAACTCGTGTATCTCATCAATCAGGGATGATCGATCAGATTAAATGATACATACTCTCGGGCAATTAGTTTAGGATAAAAAAAAATGTATATACCAAGCCTTTTTTTAAATATTTATACATACCTATACGAGATGACAATACAAAAAAATATATATATAATTCATACTTAACCAAAGCACTATCCTCCTATGCTGTAACACGTATAGCATAATGGTTACGATGTTAGTTAAATCCGAGATGATTATCTCGATGATAGATAATATTGACGTGCATATTTACGTGCCGAGACAAGAACTACATTATGTAAGGATTATAACGTGACTCAGATGCGGAGCCATCATGCCCCTCCACCCTTGTTACGTCACGTGACTAAGCGTCTCTGGGCGTAGACGTTCATCCAAGTGAAATAGCGCATAAGAGCGACTGGAAGGGATAAACTGAAAATTTGCCAGATAATTAACAAGACGATCATCTTGTTAATTATCTGATCCCCTTCGAAGGATCAAAACACAAATCGATTAAAATTACCCAGATAAATATAAGATTATCAATTTTCCTTTGATCCTCCACAGAATTTAATCTCGGTGTAGGATGCATGTAATGAATTTAAGAAAGTACAGGGCGAGCATTTATCTCTCTCTTTTTTTCTTCTTTCATTCCTTCTCTGGTTTGCCAATAAAAAAAAAATGCCGGATGGGATCAAAAATCATTTCACGAACGTTCGCAGAGATAGGACCGTGATAAAGGGTCTGGATCGGTCCACTAAAAAGTGACGGTAAAGAAACTCGTGGAAGGGAGAGCTTTACCCTACGGCGTGGCGCAGGGGTTGAAAGCGAACGCAAACTTAATTTACTGCTTGATGGCGAGAGATCGGGAGGGATGTTGAGGTACCAGAGGGAGCTAAAATGGTCCATACAACTTTTGCTCTCGCGATAATCGATTTCGGCATCGATTCCCTCATTTTTTGTTTCTTTCTTTTTATCGCTATCTCTCTCTCTCTCTCTCTCTATATATATATATATATATATATATACGACTACGATATCGTATATATATATATATATATACTACGACGATATCGTATATATATATATATATATATACGACTCTCTGTGCAGTTTGAAAGCCATTGAATTACGTTCCTTCTATTTGGAGGTTCGACCAGAAACTTTTTTTTTCTGTTCGTAAAACTAATTAAATACGAGCAGCCGTTTTCGTTAATTTACTCTAAATATCAAGTAGAACGCGAATACGCGGATACGGGGTTGCTTATCGTGACATTGCATTAAGGAATGAATGGCAGCTAAGAAAATAGTTTTATTTGTCAAGAAAAAGAAGAAGAAAAAAAAACAAGACAAATACTACAGTTTTTCTTTGACAAATAGACACAAACTGTTTTATACAGTATTTACGAAAACTTAAAAATACTAGTTTACCTCATTTACATTTTTTTTTCTTTTCTTTTCTAAGAATTCCAGCATACACTTTTATACACGAGGTATGGCGTTCCTGTGAACTACGCGTCTATTAATTAGAAACGCTACGGGGAATGGTCCAGCGTTAGATCCTTATCGGACAAGATAGATAGGATGCGTTCTATTGATCTGATCGAAGAATCAGCAATAAAGTGACTCTCAATTAGTTTCATTGATACCGTCAGCCAAAGACCACTAAGACTCAATTTGGATGATCGAAATTTTGGATTCACCATTTTGCCTATCAATTAAATAAATATATATACCTATAATCTTATCAATAGATTAACACATAGTAGACGACAAACAGATATTGGATCTTTTATATATATTACGTGTCTTTTGTCTTTCGGCTGTTTCCACTGCGTCCCCAATTTATCTTAGGCGTTTGACCTGCGAACCATGCAGAGTCGATGACTTATCTACAATTCCTTTGCTAACTAATGTGGGAGCGACGTATGGCAGGTATTCACTGAGGCGTGTAACCGCGTATAATGCTATGTGCACATTTTGCAGTTCATTGTGTCGAGCATAAGGATAGTCATTGAGTATAGTCATCGAGAATAAGTCACATTAAAACGTCACAGGATACAAGAGGAACGTCAGATGAGATAATGGTAAAGAGCATGCTGAGATTAATATGCCAGATTAATATATAATTATCTGTACTATGCCAGCTGGAATATACCTATAGAGTTAAAAGACAAAGATTTGTCAGTATGAAATTTTGCAATTTTTTTTCTTTTTGTTTATTTCATTTTTTTTTTTTCAAGGATCCCACGTATCAATTTCCAGGAAAGAAGATATGTTTTTTTATTGTCTTTCGCGAAAAAAAAATTGAGACGGCGAATGCGAATAATAATGCATCCGAGTGCAACCGATTTCATATGAAAAATAGGATCGCGATAGTGGGCAACTCTATGCGTGACTGGAGAAATTCGATCCCACGAGAAAAAAAAAGGATGAAACGAGATAACCGCGTGAGATAAAAATTTGCAACGTTATTCTACCCACGCTGCTGTTATGACTGCGAAAAAGAGAAAAAAAAAACAAAAAATCCAAACCCATAAACCCCAACTAATTTTCATAACTTGACATTGGCCCCTACTAAATCATGGTAAAACAGTTTATAGCGAGAATAACAAACTTTATCCAATGTCCACGTAACCCAAAGCAATATGTATATATAACTTTGCCTCGACCAACACGGCGCGGAATTAATTATTTCGGTGAACCAATCATCGACGCGTCGTTAGAGTCCTGGGCAAATGGATATTAGTCAGCTTATCAGTACAGTGATACCGATATCAAATTAACATTCGAAATTTTATATAACGACTAAATAAACAACCGTAGAAGTAAAAATGTCCCCGGCTTATGTACAATCATTAAATTGAACAGAAATTCTATCGCGCCAAACTTTGGCAGTGTCTATCTTGTCCGCTTGTCACGATGCATTCCTGACCCCATACGCAGCGGCCATCTTGTTCTCTTCGCTGTTACGTTGAAACTTCGAAAAAGGAACTACCGTTCGTGTTACGTAAAGACGCGAAATAGAAAAGGATGAAAGATTAAAGAGAGACAGAGTAAATAAATAATGTTGTCTTCCACTTTAAAATTAGTTCCTGCAAAGTTGGTAGACTTTGGACGAAGCGATAAAAAGAGAATATTCGTTTACGTGGGTCTTTAATTTTTTTTTTTTTATCTTCTATCAAGTTACACGAAAGAAGAAGTCACATTATAATTCAAAAGTGATTTCCACCGTTGAAAATTTGCTCCGATCACAAGCGAACCGTAACGAGTTAAGAATTTTCGTAAGACGAAGAAAATGGAAAATAATAAAAGGAAGAAAGCAGCGTCTTAGGAAATAAATATTAATCTTTGTAATTAACTCCTTAATAGAGTGCACATAAAATAAATACGTGGCGGCTCTACGAACGATCCCTTTGATGTCTACCCCAAGTCTTAATTACCGCCATTTGGAAATGCGTTTGAAAGCAGGTGAAATATTTAAGTCAATAGAGAACCAAAATCCGATACTCCGTTCGCGTTAACTTTGATCTCAAACTTGTCTCTTGGTGTCGGCCATATTTTATACGCAAAAACACTGTTCCCTCTAACCACGCATAAAAATCAATGCATAAAATAATCAGCTTTACAACTGTTTTTTTTATTTTTGTTTTAATATTACCCCAAGTTTAAATATACACAAAAATTAATAATAATATCACACGACAATCTGTATATCGAGCTATCATTTTTTTCTCTCACTTTTTTATACATTTCACGTAAAATTCAACGTTTACAAAGTCTCTTGTATCCCTGATCATACGAGCATATATGTACATACGTATCCACTAAGGGTGTAGAATTACTAATGCATTGGTTCGCCAACTATACCAACTATACCATATATACCTAAGTCAATGCTAAACTAAGGCAACTGGACTCGATAGGCCCAACCCCTGTATCTACAGTTAGGTTAGGTTAGGTACACCAAAGTCCTCGCGGAAGCGATGAATCATGTCCGGAGGTCTCGTGTCCCCACTGTCCTGTCCATACGATCGTGCAATTGATAATTTATCGCAGGGTATTTTATGCCGGGGGAATTTCTATATGCTTTACAGTACATACCAGTCAGGTATCTGCATATACATAATATATCTATATATAGACCAACAATACAAAGCATAAAAGCGGCTCGTTTTACCATTACAAGAATAAACGACAGATTTGCCACAGTCACTCTCGTGCACCGTTCGCCATTACCGTGACTTTAGACGAGCACTCTTTACCGTACTATATTTACAATTGTACATGCTTCCCAATGGAACGCGCGATCCTCAAAAACGCGTAATGTGCATCCCACGAGAAGCTTAATGGGTTAAAAAAAAAAGAAAAAAGAAAAACCTGTAGAGTCTGCACCTGGTATTTGGCGTCAATAAGTCCCAAATTATACTCGGTGGGTTCCTTTCGTCAGGTATTCGTTCTCGGGAAAATGTTTATTGGCCATACTAATTTTATTGTCACAAGGTGTATATATAGCTATAGCGCGACCTCGTACCGACGGGTAAAACGAATGCGCGAGTACCACGTGAACGTAGACGCTGCATTGTTACGACGGAGTCATTACGGGACATTTAACCAAGCCTCGTGGCATGACTTAACGTTCGGGTCCCGTCGTAAATCTACAACCAGCTACAGTACCAACAGAGTGCCATTTACGAAAATTATGTTTGCAAGCGATAATCTTCTTCGTTCAAGTAATTCAGGGTGAGTCTATTCGAAGGAAGAGAATGGAGGCGTGACGCACCCTGTTCACGACCGTACCTCAATGCCCGAGGCGTGTATTACTGTATATGAAAAGTGTGTATATACATATATATTTACTGCCAACTCTATACTTTGCTTTAAGAATGAACATGGCGGAAGGACTGTATATACTTTTCGGCGAAATATTACGTCACACGATTAACCGTATCGTTAGACTCAAGCGGAAACGTTTGAAACGTAACGCTTTGATATTCCGCACGGGAAATACGCCGAAGGGGAAATTCACCGCAGACTCGAGTGTCCATTATTAATAATTCAACCAATTGAAGAGAGAGAGAGAGAGAGAGAGAGAGAGAGAGAGAGAGAGAGGAGAAGATATCCAGAAAACAGGTAATTGTCAAAATGTCTGCAAAAGCACGTACAAGTCTCGTCAAAGTCCTCGGGGCAAATTTTGGGCCATACTAAACTCAAAGTATATACGTCACATCCGCACTGATAAATCGTTCAAACTTGCGACAATTCTCGCTCATCAATTCGCATACAGGCAAAAAATAATGAGCCAGCATTCCATCCTTGTCTTTCACGCTACTCTGTCCCATGTGCTCCTTCTCTCTCGCTCTCTTTTACTGTCTCTCTGACACAAAGCTTAAACGCAGTCAAGCCTGCGGCAAAGCTGCGGCTTTTCTTTCTACGGGAGTTTAACGTAGACAAACAGTTTTTTCGTGCATCTTCATGCGCTCGGATATTTCTTTTTGAAACGTTCTGTAATGTTACAAGCGTAAAAGACATTGCTAACCATTTATTTACACTGATACGCCTTAAGTATGAAATATAAAAAAACAAAGACAAGTGAATCGCGGGTAATCAATGTTAAACGTACCGTAATAAATAATTTGAAAAATCGCCCCCACTCCTCGATTTGTTAATTTTTAAACATAGGGCGAATGAACGGTTGACAAGATTCTGGATGGTTTATATAATACGACGTAACTGTCAAGCTCGGGAGAAGTTTTGAAAGTGGCGTACGAGAGATAGGAAAGTTTGTTCGAGTTTTCTCTTTACACTCACCGGAAGTCCCTCGACGCAGTCGAAACCGATGAGAACAGTCGATAGTCTCGTCGTCGTAACGTTCGTCTCGTGGTTGTCGTTGACGTTCGCGCGATGTGACGGTGACGGCTTGATTTTCGCGCAAAGTGAAAAGTAAACTTGGTAAAAGGGATTTTACGGGAGAGAACGAGTGACTCTGGTAGTTCAATGACAACTGACCGGTAACGATTTTCGACGACTGGAACCAAGCGGAGTATTGATAATGGGAGTCTGGGGTTGGATAGGTAATGGTTAGTGGTAAAAGTTCTGTGAGTAGGACTGGGGATGCTAACAGTGGTGGTAATAGACCGCGAAGTAGTAGAAGTCACGAGGAGGTCAGACGTAGTAACTTAAAGATGAAAATGGAATTTTTGTTAATTTAATTTTTTTTAAATGTATATATATATATATATATATAAATTTTAATTAAGTATTTTTAACCTGGAAAAATAAAAATTAATTCATGATAGATTGCATTGCCGTGTATGTCATATATATCCCATTGCTACAATAATGGGATAGCGAATGAGATGTACATCGCGTCTGTATGGACCAGCGCTTGTAAGTAAGAGTAGCGTCATTTTCTGATTTCCGGTGGGGGATACATCCACTCGTCAGGGGGTTCCCGGATAATTCAATCAAGATTTATTCCCTCCCGGGGTTGACGAACGGGAACTCTTTTATTTTCTATTTATCACCGGCAATATTCAGTGTGATGTCACATCCCTCGGGAAAGCGGAATAACCTCATCACCGAAGCAATCGACGCGCTGCCCTCTCATACGACGCTTTTATAACATCCCATCGTATCGGAGTATGGGACTAGGCAGAGGTAATTATGGATACTGACGACTACGTTGATCAAACTGAATATATATATATATATTATAATTCCTAGGATCCCATTCATAAATCAACAACTATACACAAAAAAAAGCATACCAAGATATATAATCTTCTAAATGTAACACATACTTGCACAATTTCTCCAATTATTGATACATTTATTATCCAGATAAACCCAGGCCTCCTATAAGCCAGATTCAATAACCCACATAAAAATCATTAAGAAAAGTATAACGAATCCTATACTTAAAATTCCAGTAGAAAAATTAGCCTTGGAATTCAAAACAAAACAAAAAAATCAAAAATCACGTACACAGTAGCACAGGCTACGGCCATTCGTAATCATTAAGACAGTACATGCTCGAACGTTTCGTAAATTAGAATCAGGTTTTACGTATCCCCATATATTTTTCATCCAGGTATACACACAGGTACATAATCCCAAACTCATCTCCAAAGATGAATTACGAGTAACGTATAGCGAACGCACCTGCGCCATATCAATGGCGTAAAGCAAGCAAGATTCTAGTCACCGCGCGCATGTAATCCCCATGGCGGTTGGTTACACCGTGGTTTGTATGTATATATCCTAAAGCCCGTTCGGGATGTTACGAGAAGAATGGGTTACGCCATAGAGTGTTCAGGTGCACTCCTTAATTATTACGAATAGCCGGGGTAAAACAACGCACACCTCAACACGCTAATTAAACTCCCATGTCGTAAATCTCAAGCGACGCCCCGACGTATATTATCTCCCTTGCGCTATAGTCTGGTCTATTACCGATACGCCGCGTTACACGTAATACAGCGATGCGTACAAATTCCGTTTGACTGCCTGGTCCCACATTCCGTATTACAAATGACGCAGCTAGTCGCCGCAGCGAAAGCCAAAGGGAATCAAAGACGTAAGCTACTGCGTATATACGTTTAGTTACGGCGTCGACCGCTCGTGGGTGGTGGCGCTAGTATATACTGGAATTTGGCGCTGTCTGCTTGGCTAATCGAGTCTTTTGACTCGTTTACGAGAGTTATAGGTGGCTATAAAGACTGAAGGATTTATGGGCTTAAGACAGAGCCAAGAATAGCATGAGAATGGCAGACAAAACGTGACTCTTGGTTCAACTGTATTTTGAAGAAGAGAAAAAAAAGAAAAGAAAATAAATAATAATAAAAGCTAGAGAAAGAGCATTTAGGATTTAAATACTTGAGATTTTTAACGTATTTATTTAAATTCCTTCGAAATCGTTTCTATACTTGTACTTTTACTGGGACAATTAACTCGAACGAGTTTTTACGTGTGGGGTGTTAAACAGTTTTTCATTGTCCAGGGGTTGGAGTAAGATAGCGTTAACAGGAATTTCTTCTCGCCTGAGTATAGATAGTCTTGTGCACTACGAATAACGGCTTCATCTACACGCTGACCTTTGTCTTGGTAAAGTGCGATTTGCTGTTTTCAGTCTTTCCCGCTGGGCTTTGTCTCTCTGGTTGGTCGCGACACTAGCGTCGCCACCGTACAGAACGAGAACCAAGCGAGCTTTGATAAATGTCTTCGTCACGCGGTGCGAACGCGACGTAAGGAACGCCGACACCCTGGGATAAATGATGCTGTCGTCATACATTGCATACTGAAAATACGTGCATACTTATATACACGTTCTAGTATATATATATACAAATATTTTTGCATATATATGCAACAAGCAAGTAACGTATCTCGAGAAAAATCCTTCCACTGCATTTACCACGACAAACTTGACAATAAAGAATCTTTCAAAATACTCAACGTACGTACAACGAAAGACAAATTAGTGTGGATATAAATTAATTATAATTATTATACAATTATATTATTTCTTCGAACTACACAGTAACCGTTATCATAATATCATATACTTGCTGCAGCGTCGTACACTGCATATGATAATGCAATTTTGCAAAACAGAAAGAAAGAGTCTCAAACTATAGAACAAAAAAAAGACTGCAGCTCATTTAAGGGAAGCATCATCAACGAAATGGATCCTACCCGTGACGTAACGTAGCCACGACGAAAGTGTTTCTCCCAGCCATCCGGGTATTCAACCGTGCGATATTTTAACTGGGATACACAAGGCACCCGCTGGGACCTTCTGGTGGACAGTTTTTGCAAGCTCGAACGCCACCGTGGGAAGTTGACATAAATTATTCCCTCGCTACAGACAGGTATAAGGGTGGTACTAGGGATGATTAGGGGCGGAAGGGAGAGAAGTATAAACTCGTACAAATTTATACGCAATTCCCAGGGCCAATAAAAAAAAAAATCAAAAGTATATATACTCCTGGTCCAGACTTATTATCATCATCATCATCTTTTTCTATACCTTTCTGACTGTGCCCCTGCGCTCCCCCATCATTTCACCCTCGCCCTCTTTAACCCCATTCTATTTTTTTTCTCGTATATTTTTTTCTCTCACGCGAGCTTCTATCGGAATGAGAAATTACCGAGTTTTCAAAAGCACCGTCGCGAATTCCCAGGAGCTTCTTGTTCGAGACCCAAGGAAAACTTCTCTCCTCTAGAAATCACACCTCCCCCTCGTCGCCCTTAACCACCCAGATGCGGGTGTGCACAGCGATAAAATTAAATTAGTCCACGTTTACCTGAATGGTGCGAACCTAACCCCGTTGCTATATCTATTAAGGTATGCGTGCACTGTTACGATGTCATAAATTTATAACACGTTCAAAGTTTTTTCATTAGCATGCGCGACGGTAGGTATGCGGCGGAGGAGGTGGGTGGTTTTTTTGAGAGTGACATTTTACTCACAGCCGTCTTTGCCCTGACGAAAGTGGTGCTTCGCGAGATCACTATAGACGAGTTTAGCGGAGTAGGCTTATTCAGGGGTGGAAAGAAGATTTTCAAAAAAGAAAAAAACAAAAGTGATCGCTGTCTTACGTAATAGAGTCAGGTTAAATCGACTCTGTATTCTTTTTGTGCAACGATATAAAGACGGTAATTCATAACGATTAGTTCATGACGAATGGGGACTCCGTATATCTCACTGGATGCGAATAGTACGCGAGCGAAAATGCCGCGGCGATGCATAATTGCGCGATGAATTATCATTTGATCGTCGCAGTGCATCCGCGACCGGTGCTGAATTATGCAAAGCCGCGCGCAAACCCGATAGTAAACACAGTTGGCGATACTGGGCCTAATACGTCGTGATCGATCATATCGATCAATAAATAGATCATTATAGATCGACTGCCACTGAATCATTGATACGCTATTATCATTAATAATAATAATACCCTCGGATATGGCCCCAGAGCCTTTACTTCAGTCAGGCAAGATTAATGCGCGCGCCTTAACCCGCCTCTTGTACTCCGCGTGAACGTTACAATCGCTGACTCGAAGGAAGTTAAGGTTTGGGACCTGCGGTTGAGTTTATCGTTAAAATAGTTAAGCCGAGCGTCGATCAATCCCTCCGGGTTCGTTAAGGAGCCATTAAGTAAGAATCGAAGTGCAACGTATATAGGAAGACAATTTTTTTTTTTACACTTCGACCTTTGACCTTAGAACTTGTCGAACATGCATTTTTTTGTATTTATCCCTAAGACGAAAATTATGATTTATTTATGGCTCCGAAGCTTCTGGAACTTTTTGTATACACGCTGCGCCACTCGCAGTACCTTCACGCGTACGATTTACGACTTTGTCATACTTCCGGGAATAAAGACACTCTTTATGCATTTACTGGGTCAGGAATGCAGCGAGTTTAATTCTAGATCCGAGTGCATCCTCGTAATCTCCTTTTCCCGGTACGATCACGACGTAAATTAAAATGATTTTCGTATACTCAATTAGCTTATCTTTTTGTCAGAATGGCCAAAGTCCGCGTCGCATCCCGCTAAATGCAGTTCAATTGTGATCCGAGAAAAATGCACGTCGCTGTCGAAAGACACATTGCAATCCTGGGGCCGGTTACGTTATAGGCGCTTATAAATTCTCAGCCTTTATGGCGTCTTATGGTTATCTTATAGATAAATTTACAAGTCGTTAAAGCGACTCTATTACGTGTCATACAAAGCTCTTAACAGACTGCATATTTTATCCAGCGTATATCCAATAATAGTCTCCATGAATAAAATTCACCCGATACCAAGGATATCCTAGAGAAAAATCCTTTCCACTTAGTTCTCAGCATCCGCACCGAAGTATAATATCCGAACCTATTTTTGTATCTCGCGTAAAAATATTATAGCATATTAAAAATATTAAATCGATTCTTCACACTTTGCCCACAGAGTCATTACCAACGATTCGAATCAAAGTGCCTCCTCGATCCTTATGCAAAAATATTCAACGGAACTGTTTCGACTTTGTTTTTTTTCCTATCCGTAATTTATTTTTCTTCTCGCAACAAAAACCTGCTCCACACATATTCCTCGTCCTCGTATTGTCTGGATGAAAAGAAAAGAAAAAAAGCTTAGCATGGCAAGTATCACATGCAAGTTTTATTGGACGTCAATGGCCGATGCTGGAGAACGCGTAGACAGGAGTGCCGTGACTTGGTGTTGTTGCTATAGCATTATGATCGTGATTGATTTACCGATCTATAGCGAGTACGCGCGTAGGTAGCAGATTATAGTGCACTCAGCAAATACAGACATATTTACTACCACGATCTCCTAATACAACCGACTTCGATTCATCGCGATGCTCTTATCCGTTTTGGTTCCCTTCGAAAGCCTGTTGGCTAAGTGAAATTGCATCTGCGTATATACGACTGTTAACAGATAGGTAATATGGCCCATGTGAATTAAAGTACTATATGCATTATGTTTTTAAATACAAAGAAAAATATAACAAATCAAAATTTCAAAAATTAACATGTTTTCAATTGTTTCATGTGTCGGGTACAGGCAAATGGCTTCGAGGAACATATTTAAAACTTCTAAGCCATTTCACCAAGAAGTTTATCAAGAGATCTGCTGGGCATCTGGTTAGTGATGGGTAGTGAGGCACAACAGTGGATTAGAGTTTCTTACGAAATACGAAAATTAATGTTACACAATTTACAGTAACAACGAAAAGTTCTAATATGACAGAATAAAAAAAATTAATCAATCAATTTCACTCAAACATTGATTTTACCTAATACCATCTTATATTTGCACTTAATGACTTTTTTTGTCCTGTTATCCTTTGCGACCGTCCATCATGCAAGGGTTCGTTTTATTATCTAACACAATAGATAGAACGACAAGGCTGTGTTCCATCGGGCGTATGACGAATTTGACTTGATGGACTGTAGCAGACTGTAACAGGTTTCTCATGTAAGCCGTGGCTGGCTTCATCAGTCAGTTGAAGACAACTTTCGATCCTGGCACATTTTCAGCCAGGTTTTATTTTATTGTGAGCTTATTGAGTTATCTTGTAAGGCGTTGGGCTATGATTAATGATCGTATAGGAAAAAAAGAGAAATAAATAAAAAGAGCACGGTTGCAACCGCCGGTGTCATCCCGGCTTACCTTTTCAGCAAGATCATAATTCCTAGGGTGAAACCCGCGTTCTAGTCCTTAGCTCTTACCTGAAACAGAGAGATACACGGGTTAAAGGAATTTATGTCCCTGTATTAAGGATACAGTGTAAAATTTTCTTTTTTTTTTTCTCGACTCCACAGTACCATTTGATATTGGTACGAATTTTTGTAATTGGCACGCGACATTTTTTTCTAAATCAATGTCCTAGCTTTCGCAAGGATTTTTAGTAATACCCGAAACAAGACGAAAAACAAGCCTGTAACGCAATATATCCCGACTTGCATATCAGGAGTGGCAAACATACAAGGGTGGCTAAAAGTCAAGATACGTCACAGAAAATTTACGATATTATTTTGGTAATAAAGTCGCGCTTTAGGTCTTGTTTAAGGAGGAAAAAGGGTCCGACGTCAGAGGGTAGGAAAATGTATCCGGATAAAATATATACGGAGGTTACAAGGGTGAAGGTAGGTGGATGAAAAAGGGAGTGACAAATATTCGTTAGGCAATTGACTTTTAGATCGAAGACTCCTTTAATTTTGACCCAGCCATTATTAATTTGCCTTACGTATTAAAACAGCCATTCGCATAATCATCCAAAAAAGTCTTAACTACCCCGTCATCCTTCACTGTCTATTCTATGACCATCCTAGCCCTAAGTAATTTCACGATTACTATATCAAGTCTAATTTATCTGCCATAACAGGGGAACGACTGACGTCATTGCTGCTTGCTGTAACGAAATAATAATATTAATATCAATGATAATAATAAAAACCTGAATAGCCAATTGCCAATAAATATATATTCCCATCACGTGCCGAGGGTTCATCATCAATGTATCACATTCGCCATGTATAGAACTGACGTTACTCTCTTTCAGCTTTGCTCGGTTGGTATTCCTGGCAAGTTCTCGTATATATTTGCGGATATCTCGTGAGCATCTTTTACTGGGCTCGCGACACACGCTCCCTTGTCAATACATATTTAATGTACCGGTCACTGCGAAAATCGTCCATCCGCGCGAATCCCCCATGAATTTATCCAGTCACGTGCCATCGCGATTAGTTTTCTTTACGTCTATCCTTCTCCGTTATCTTACAGCAATAAACAACCTGCAGTACCACCAGGTACACCACAACCTACATACGTACCTCCCTATAAGTTTCTGCGATTTGTCGGCAATGTGTTTTTGAACAATTTTTCGTTGATTTTCCATTTTCTGTTTTTTTTTTCTCGTTCTTTACATAAAGGACACACTTGAAAAAGTACAGTAGCGAGACGCGAACGTGATTCATTTGACTTTCATGGTTTCATTAAGGGCTTACGAAGAATTACTGCAACCTACTGGCACTTTATCGTGATTTATGGTGATGGGTACGTTTACCTTTGTTATGGTTCTCTTTTTTCTAACTTAGTTCACTCTTTGAAATAGCTCAAATGTAATACATGGTATCTTCAAGTCTAAATATACGACGTTTTGTGGAAAAGTATTTTTGGTTGTCGAAAATACCTTATGGCTATTGGCGTTATTGGGAACGATTCTGGACAAGGATACAGTTTTTTTTTGTTTTTTTTTTTTTCCCCCACAAAAGGCAAATGATCCTTACAGGTATTACAAGATCGTAATGAGAGGTACACAAGAGCGAAAGAGTTCTTTGAGAGGATACACAAAAGCGCTGAACCCCTAAAGTAAAGAAAGCTCAAAGAGGCGAAGCGTAAATTTATCCAATCCCTTTGCCATATAACGTTGTCAGAAGATACTCTCATCCAGCATCACCATGAACCAGAATAAGTCTCTAGAGACAAGAATATACATTCAAGACAAGATTTCGTAAAAGATACAACAAAAAAAAACCGATTACCTCGAAAAACCAACCCATCAAACGTAACTGCAGAACGACTTTCCTTAGAATTGAAAAAAAAAAACCAAGTGCAAGGAGAAAATTGCATTCCGCCATCCCGTAACGACGATCACCCACCACAAGACACCAAACGGATACAGCATCTTCCCGGTACACTTGCCCAAGAAAAAAAGTAATCCCAACAGAAAAAGATTCCCTAAGGGATGAAAACTACACCCAAACACTGTCAAAGACCTTTTTATTTATTTTTTCGAAATAATTCCAAAATTAAGCTGTCAAAGTCCACGAAGCATAAACGTCGTCTTAAATAGCATCTGGCTCTCAGAGTGGTCCAGCAGAGTCCGCTTTCATAATTACCTTAAATGGCGTTCAAAGGGAGCCGCCGCACGGCTGGGGGTGCTGCAAGAACAATATATACGTTGGCGCTTGGGTTCGACTGGCTGACTAGGGGGTGCTTGCGACTATCCAGGGGGTTGGGGCTGTGTGCTGATGTATGGTCAAAGATACCGCCAGCATGATATACAAGCCACCAATATATCTGTTTCAAGAGAGAGTAGTCCTGGGCCTATGGGTTAAAGCATATACAATGTATATACAGTGGAAGTATATATATATATATATACAAGAAGGAGAAGCTGAAAGGATCCGGCTTTCTTTAACACGCTAGACCGCCGCCGGATAATTTTGATTGCATCCTTCGTCTCGGTCAATGGTAATCGATGTCAGCCAGCGTGTAAGAGATGCGTGGCCCATATACATACATACAACAGCTGAATATCGGCTCCAGTCATCTATGGATTAGGATGCGATTTCATCTCGTTCAATAATTTTCATTGGGGCCAATGCACACGTGATATAGAGTTACGTTTTCAGTGACGAAGATATATATATATATATATATATATCAACCTACCCGTCTTACTCTATCATATAAAATATAATATTAATTCGTTCGTTCCTTTTATAGCGTGTGATCGACGTCGACTTCCTATCTACGTGGATATAATGGAAGTATAACGTTCTATACCACAGCGATTAGATACACCTACGCTCATCTGATACATCACGGCTATTATATCTATACAGTGTAAATACTGCGTTTAGATCGTGTTACGTTAAAAGTTTCACTATCAGATAAAAATTCTATTATATGAACAGAGCTCGTACCCTTATTTTCAATTATATTTTATATCTAATTTTTTTAGCCACCATATATATATATATAGTTCCAGTTCGGGAAGAATCCCAATTCTCTACCGAGTTCTAACGAGATTATTGATATAATATACATATATATATATATAT
>JARPRG010000658.1:32533-79976 GCA_031001745.1 Hartigia nigra | reverse complement strand
CTCTCACTCTCACTCTCACTCTCACTTCACTAAATCCCTCGCCCTCTCCAACACGTATATATAACTATACCCGAAAATGAATTATTAACCTGGTCATACGCTCGGCAAAGATTTACCAAGGTTCTTTTATTCTCTAATTGAGGATCGACTTCGATTTACATATACCGCAGTGAGAATTGATACGCGAATTTATTCATCATTTAACATTCCAATGTATAATAATGAGCAGCCGATACGATATGATTCCGTCTACGGTATATATTTGCCTGTCCTTTTGAGTTTGTGAAAAGTCGCTGATTGCGAAATGAGAATTAAAGGGGATGGACCACGTGAGAATAGTCAATAAGAACGGTATACGACTGTTACTAACGGGAATTGAGATTACAAGAAAAAATGGTCTAGAGCGAATAAACGATAAGATTTTCCCGGACAGGATATTCTTACAAGCACCAGACAATCTTGGAGGGTGAAAACAAATGCGGGTTCATGGACGCTAACACGGTACAGTATCACCTCTCCCGAGCTCTTAGGAAATTTGTCAGCAGCCGCCACCTCCCAAGTCGGCGAGGCTTAACCTTCAGACGTAACTTTAGTCTGGCCAATTAATACCGGATTTCGCAACGTCGTCTAGGTACCTAAGTCTAGACCCATCACCCGGTAAGAACGTTGACAAAAGAATCCAAGCTTGCGAATCCAAAGTATTCTCCGAAGGATTAACAGGGTTGAGGCCACAGGATTAAAAAAGAACAAATCTATATACCCAGTAGACCATTTTCTCTGCTATACGACTGATTGTCATAGAAAATAATTCTTCCTAACCAATAAGATTCCTACTGATTTTTCAAGCACAAAGCACGAAAAACACAAACCATACTGTTTCAAAGTGATTATAGCCTCTCGTACGCGTGTGGCCAAGTTTACACCGAAGCGTTCGACTGCACGGAAGCAAATTAGCAAATTGCTTAATTTCGGTTAAAGGAGGAGAATCATTGGTGGCTAGGTGGGCGACTGGCCTGGAGAAGATGGCCGAAGGGCAGGAGATGCGGATGGTTGCAGACTGCGGTTCATAATAAAGGTTAATTAGCTAATGGGAGATTGTTTAGCCAGGAGACTGCTCGTGGGGCGTACGTCGCACTACGAGATGGGCGACTAGACCAAAAGGAAGAGATAGAGAAGGAATGGAATGAAGAGAGGAACGAAGAAGAGTGAACAAGTTAAAAAGAGAAAAAGACAAGAACCAAGGGAGACAAGATTATAAGATCTTCACCAGCCCTCTCCGTCGCTCTAATAAGTATTCGACCGTCTGTCGAGTCCATCTTCTCCTTTTGTACTTCCGCCTCGTAGCATAATAAGTGGGTGTGTCGGGCTAATTACTACTTTGTCGTGTCCTATTAATAAGTCGATAATTAACTACGCACCGAACTCGCTCCAGTCTTTCCAGTCCTTGTCGTTAAACTCGTGCGAACCAGTCGCTTCTGAGAATGATATCTTACTCGAGAAATGGTGCGCCCTCTTGTACAGCTACGTTCACGTTGAAGCAGCCCAAAGTATCCTGACGTTTGCTTTTAATGGCCGTCATGAAATTTACATCGATCTGCTCGATCGCGATACGTCTTATCGATTTAACGAGGAAGAAATCTTTGCATTTAAAAGCGTCCTACAGGGGTGTCCAGTGAATCTTCGAAAAATCAATGTCCGACTTTCGTCGAATAGACTTTCGAAGTTTCGCCCGATCAAATAAGAAGACGCGCAAGTCAGAGTGACGTGGGTGGACCGTAGTTTGTTTGTACCTTAAAGCAGGTTCTAGGTGATGTTCCTTCGTTTAACGTGTTCATCCAGCTGTACTCTAAACAAACAGGGATCGAGATTTATCCCATTTCTACCAGGCAGATCGTAAAGGCTCTGACGTAATCTCTCAACATTTTCTGCGACGAACGTGTCCGGGAACAACGATCGAAGTGTAATTTCCGCCACAGTAGGAAACCTCGCGTACTAGTAGACGTATATATATCTATATACTTACATACTTACTATATAGACAGGCAGAAAGAGTACGCAACATTTAGCTAAAGTAAGAAACGAAATGCCCGAGATAATCGCAATTCGCGAGCGTCCGACTCGAAAGCGAGATATTTCCAATAAATTGCACGATGTAAAGGTTCACGTGCAATGGCAAAACGAGCGCGACAGCTGGACCGGATTTGCGAAAAACAGCCAATTTCCTGATGGCGATGCAAAACAGAATTACAGTGTCCCGCTGAAAAATGAAAAATCGACTTTACTTTTTGCGCGTATCCCGCCTCTGCTACGAGTAGACAATATACATATATATCTACATACAATATACGTGTATGTTTACAAAAACTAAATTAACTATTTGACAGTATAGCACGTTATTTTCGACCACGCGTCAGGGACAATAAATTTCCTCGAGATTTTTCAAGCCGGTAATATATACACTGTATAAAGTTCGTATTCGCGTGTCAGAACGAACGCTAGGAGTAGAGCGATAAAATGGCAACGAATGTTACATACGTCGGCTCCGTATATCCACGTACGAACATGCACGACCATACGCGTGTATATGAGACCAAAGTTTTACGATTTTACGTCGACACATTTTTTTTTACTCGTATTCACTCGAGTACTCGGTACGCTTAATGAACCATAGTGTAAAGAATAGATATATATACGTACATGTACAAAAAATGCATGTACAGTTACGACTAAAAGTAAAAAAAAAAGATTGATTTTCAAGTCTCGAAAGTTTCTAATGTCGTGAGGGGTGACTGGGTTGGACCAATCTTTAAGAGATTAGATAAAGTCACTGATAAGGATGTCCAATGGGGGGGGGCGTATTTATTAGCGAGTCATTTATAAGGGTCAGTGAAGAAGAGGGTGTAGTAGTGCTGGTGAAGGGGAAAGGATAAGATTAAGAAAAAAAAAAAATAGGAGTGGATCTTGTAAGGATAAGGTGCAGTGAACTCATGGTCCATAAGCACCTATTCACATGGAGTTGGATGCTGCGTCGATGCGACCAGCTTATCTTAATATTCTCCTTCACTGATTCTATTCACGGTCGCAACCGTAACATTATCGCTTCGACAAATCTACAATATGAATTCCACCCTGATTCTCTGTTCTTGGTCCGTTGCTATAGAGACCAGTGCGTGCGTGTTCCGAAGGCATTGGTTATCGAAAGTTTCATAAGATATTTTCAGCAGATTTATCAATAGGCTGACTTTAAATTGTTGATACGTATGGCGGGTTTGAAAATGTGGAGATAAACAAACAAAAGAAAATAGTCAAAAAAGTAAGATATCGATACAATTTTTATATCGATTGGAATATAATACTTGGCGATATTGTCGCGTACATAAGGATTCTCCGTAATCAAGTTACGATAGGACATTTAATGTTACGACGAAGTCTCAAAGGTTCATTGTGAGCACAGATTCATCTCAACTTGATCTCTTAACCTTTGGGGTTGAAGAATGCTGAGACTCTTAATAATGACTTGTGGTAGACTTGATGATGACTTCGTGAGGATATATATATACTAAGTATGGGTATAACGCAGTACTATGGATAAACGAACGATGATTTTCACTTCATTCCAAGATAACACGCTGCGCATGAAATTGACGGAGAGTATGTATAATCGATCGACGAATAAAAAAAAAAAAAATATCTCCCTAATCGAATATATTGATATTATAATGAGCGTCGATATAGGGAAAAAAAAAACAGCTATAATTGCCTCTATATATACACAAGTTCCTTGTACGAAAGATGGAATGAAAATAAATATGATCGTTGAACGTAAAGATGAAGAGAAAAACATCAAAGTAAGTTTACTCGAGAAATTTCTTATGGTTCGAGACAGCCGATTGGTTGGGTATTAAAATATAAAAATAAAAATATATTAAAAAAAAAACATGTCCATGTAATCAGTTTGCTTGGGGATCGAAAAAAAAGATAAAAAATATTATCCCCAGGTTACGCAGCTACTTTTCAACGTCGACGATCAGTGTCTAAGATTGCACCTGATTATCCTTAATTACCAGCTACCTGCATGATAATATTCATAGTTAACTCGAAAATGCTGAGCAATTATCAATTATCGGCGTAACCGAGTGCCTGAGATCTTGACGTTTAAATTCAGGCCGAGATCGAACCGCTTCTTATCTCTATTAGATGGTAAAGTATCTCATGGGATTCGCCGGCGTCATCGTGACTCTGTGCGAAAATGACAATTATTACATCCCCAAGAAGATCTTTACGATCCGCCACTCATATGTCTTCATTAATACGCACCATTAAAACGTAATTTCGTTATCTCGAGCGAGAGCAAAGGACAGCATTACTTTACCAGTAATGGGAATAGCTTGTAAAGAATTGAGTATATAGTTTCGCGTTATCTCCGAGTTATCTTGGATCTGTTAACAGCCAATAGGAAAAAATGACGTCCGACGAAGAATTCGAAATTAAACAAATTTTCTATGGCTCTCGTTTCTTTTTGTTTTTTCTTCTTTTCTTTTTTAATTGAAATTCTTTAAACGCGATCGTTTTCGGGAGATTACGCAATACGAGTTCTGGTCACGTGGCTCTACTAAGTTCTGTAATATTTTAATGGTACCTTGCGATAAGACATAGTTAAGCCTTGTTTAATCAGAATTTTCGATTAGAGTGAACATACTTGAAAAACCATTGGAATTCGGTAATTGCTTTCGAGAACTGAGTTTTCAGTGACTCTGGTATTTTTAGGTTTGGAGTATTTCTCTAAGTGGATGATACGTCAGAGGAGTTTTATTTCGAATTGATGATACTTTTTTTTTTACGATATCCAAAAATTGTCTATATGTCAAAGGATAATTGATCGACCCTTGTCGATGTAATTACTTAAGGACACATACCAAAAAGCGAAGAGCCATTACTTGATTAAACAATTTTTCTTCGTTTCTCCGTGGCTGTCATGACTTCACAAAGCTCTAGCCTCGTAATTATCTATTATTGTAAAAGTTATAAAAAATTCGAAAATCGTTACACCGTCCAATTTTTCGCGTGAAAAATATAAATTTCCGAATAATAAGTAAGCATCGTGAAATACTATAAAAATTGAATCAGTATAATACAAAAAAAAAAATCAACTAGCCCATAATCAAGCGAACTATACAATTGTCCAGAACTATAACTGCAGTACCAGCCGGAAGGGTCAAAATGAAGAATAGAGAAGGAAAAAAAAAAGGAACAAAGAGGAAAAGCATCCGTAGGGAGTGTAGATCGGGGAAAGGGATTTCCAATCAATCGAAGGGGGATCAATGAACGATGACTTTTGTCGATTGATAGGCGGATCTTGCTGCTTTCGTGCGATATGGCAGACTTCAGGAACGAAGGGAGAGCCCAAAACGTTAGCGAAGAGCTGACTGAATAAATATTGATCAAAGCTTGGCGGCATGTTCCAGTCAATATACGAGGATACGGGACACAGAGTGTCTCACCCTTCCGGGGTAGCAATCATGAAGCCCTTAAGGCTTTGTAATTCGAAGCCCAATTGGTAAGAGCAGAACGTTCAGCATTTCAATTTGCAAGAAGCTTGAGCTTGCAGACTCGAAAGCGTAACGAGAAGGAGAAACGTTTAATTTAAAATTACAGTAGGACCGCCCTGACCGCAGTCGAGTGGTTTGGTGGTCAGTTCGATTAACCTCGAGCTTACGACCTGAACTCCTGACAAGATCGAATAGCTAGATACATATATGTATATACAATTAGTATATTCACTTACTCGTATTTCTCCAAAAATCTTTGGAATACCTTCAACGCCAAGCTTTTTCCCTTCTGTGGCCAATGAGCTTTAAATTTCTTCGTACGTAGAAGCTTTGAATGTCAATACAATGTCGCTGGAGGACAAAATAAAGAAAACTGTTAAAACGTACGTAGAACGAAGCGATCGAACGAAATTTTCATTCTGTAACGAAATAAAAAAAAAAAAGAAAAACGATTTTTTCAAACGCAGACGAACGGATGACAAGAGTTAAAAAGAATGAAGTAGTCATTTTCTTCCCCTGAGGTTTTAGAACATATTTCTCGTGAATAATAACGCAATACTTGAGGATATTTTGATATATGAATCCACTGACAATGTCTAAGGGTATTGAATGAGATTTTTTATTTATACCCCTTATAGAAGACTCGAGTTAAGCCTACATTCTCGCGATCGAATCGATGCGAAGTAAAAGTGCTTTTCCATGAAAAATATCGCGAGTACCAGATGTCTTTGCGCGTGAAAATTCCGACGAGTCACAATACGCCTCGCGAAATTAGAGCCATTCGTCATATGGCGCGAGTGCCGCTAGATGAAACTTCTTTATTTTTTTTCTTTTTTGCCTTGCAGCCCGAACGCACGTGTTTGTAGGTTAAATGGAAATTGAATCGCCTGAATCGACATGGAATTTATGACGCGCGAACGTATTTATGACGGATCCAAAGTGTTAAATCCTTACTGGCTGCGCGCATTTCTCTCCACGGTTTCCTTTCGTTCCATCTTACGAGCGCACCTACCACGCTATCCTTGGGCCGCCATAAACGTTACTCCGACGTTGAAACCCCCGTGGGCGAGACGAGCGTCTCGATATATCAATGCTGAACTCTGCCATTTCTGCGATTATCGACAGAGAGAATAGAAACGTTTTCACGTACCGTAAAGCGATGCGAATATTGCTGGGGAATATTTAAATATCACATTAATTATATTCGCGTTGCAAAAGAGAACAAAAAAAAAAGAAAAGCGCAAAAGAACATTTTTTACGTGCGTCAGTTTAGAGTGAAAAATAAAAAAATAAAAAAAAAGATCAACAATAATAAAAAGGACATCGAGATACTTCGCGTAAAGTAGTAATTAATTTGGACGTCGGGCGTCGTTTTCACCGCGACGAAGTAACGCCGGCAAACTATAAATTAAGCGCATACGCCTTGTTAAGCGAAAAACAGGAAAAGAGTGAGTTGGAGAAAGTGAAAGTAAGAGAAAAATAAGTATACGAGAAAATGGCTTGACGTCGGTGCCAGCCATGCTGCAAACTCTGCCAATCCAAACAGTCTCCCCAGAGTCAGGACGCAACCGAAATACACTCGAGCGACATAACAAAACTTCGACACTTTAACCCCCTCCCGCTACTTGCTGGAAACAGCCCCCGTAGGAGCACTTAAGTACCGAAGGGCTCGACTTTCTGTCATCTCTTTAAGTCCGATGCTTTTGAGAAGAAAAACAATATTATGCCGATATCCACAGGGTCGTTATGAGAGATTTCCAGTTCAAGTTAAAGCTCTTTGAATAGAAATATACACAGAGATTTGTACATGTATTCGAAAAGCCTGTAGAGTAGAATTTAAAATGAATCGCGTAAAATGGCTAAGCATTACGACAAATAGGTACGACGAACAAACACAACTTTGTGTAATACATGTAAAAATTGCTTTTTTTCAGCGTAAATATTTAACGCGTGAGTCAAAAGATGTCAATGAACGTGATGTCAAAAGGAGTGGAAATAAATTGCATAGGTTATACTCGCTTCGGCTTTACGATTTGCCTTGAGTTTATAAGTTTACAGGTTATGGCTTCTGCGAATAAGGTTATTAGACTGGAATTGTGATACGTGTCGAGTGAACGTTAAGCATCGTGCTTATAGGTTGTTATAATAATTTCATCCTAGGTCCAAAAAAACGGCACACTGTACACAATTTCGAAATTCCATACAAAATAAGTCCTGTACAATTTCCGAAACAATTCCGAAGATATCGGCAGTCTATATTGGCAAAAGTTACAACGACGTAGCACGACAAAAGGCTTTATACCTGGTATTTTCTCTAACCCTCAGAGCCATACGTACACTAAGCTGAAGTACTTTGAGATGAGGTGGAGTTACAAAAGCAAAAGAATTCTTTCGTCAAAGCATAGCGAATTCTCTCGAGATTAAATGACAGCTGTTCTACTAGCCTAACCTCAGAGTAAGTATGACAGCTGTATCTACATACTTCAAAAAGGACGTTATCCTCGACACACCACTTAAATAATCGCTTAATGATTGAGAAAAAATAGTGTTGCACCGAAATTCAATGAAGAATTCTTAAAGAATCAGTTGGGAACCGCTGTTGGCAAGATGGCAGGACCTCACATGTAGCGGCCGCAGGGCAACGCGGTTATGTTGGTCTCTGACTCCCGCCCCGGTAGTTTCCCGTGATTGAGATACATAATCAGTACTCCCTTGATCATACACGGTGCAGGTAGATCCTGCACGAGAGTCATCCTGTCGGAGAGTCACCCTTACAGCAAGATACAGTCGCGTAACCCAGCTTATCCTTCGAAATCGCACTAACCAAGAATGCACTGCGCGCCACGGTAATGCCAGACCTCTAGCGGCGACAATTGGTAACCTATTTGAATATCGTATTCTTACGAAAGCTACTAGAAACTTTTACAAGAAACTTTATAGCAATGAACGTTATAATTTGAAAATACATTTTTGGACTAATAATATGCACGAACTTTCTTCGAGCAGTGGATGATTTCTTGAGGAATATTATTGAGGACAGAAGGTAAGGCTTAACTGGGAACGAGAGCGATAAATCTTTGCGAATTAAGTCCTCCTGCAGCTTCCCAATCAATATTCAATATCCGTAATATTACACTGGTTACACCGAGAGTCATGCCGGTGACCATTTTATGGATCACCTCTCATCTTATTCCGTATTCTATCCGTTATTTATGGAACGATTAAATTTAATATCTTAATTGCGATTTTCACGGCCGACGCTCCGGGCTATAACATTGCCTGTGTAAACAAAGTTATACGATCTACAGATAATCACGGGTCTCTTATTATTATTTGTATCAAGGATTATCAATACCTTATCTTCACGATCTAATCACGCTATCGCGTACGAGTTACACGTACGATTGCACTAGATATTATTAGCATATAATTCTATAATAAGATTTAGCGATAAAATATTTTTTTATTATCTCTGTATACATCGCTTGTATGGTAGCTTCGTATCTTCAAGCAAGATTCCCTGAATGCAATAAACGTCCCCAGGAATGTTGTTCGGGTATACGAAAGAGCATCTGGAGCGACATTCTACATGGCTCGAGGTCCCGATAAGAAAAGTACACCGTGTTTGCGACATACCAATTCCAAGGAAAAAAAAAGAAAAAAGAAAGATATACCCGACGCTTATTACGTTTTTTCGAGCAAAGCACGAAATGCCTTTGATTATTTGGAATTTTCGATTTGCTACACCCATTTCGCCATATCGGAAAAAACTGCTTTAAGTAGGTAGAGACGAGTAGCAGAAGAAGATGAAAAGATAAAAATGGCAAAAAATTTAAGTAGGAGGATTGTCAGGCGTCCTATGCCAGGGCATAAATCTGCCCTCCTCAAGGATACGATGTGTTATTACACCAGCCTGGGAAAAAGAGCTATTTATGAGAGAGAAAAAAGAAGTTTTCCTCATCACTGCCGATTCTTCAAGTTTCTTGAACAAAACTAAAAGAATTTCTTTCCATTATGTTATTCTCACATTTTATACCTAGTACGCGCCTTATGGGAGGCTGCCTAACTTATACTGTACGTATTACGTCATGCATAAATTATGATTCTAAATCATATGCAATGAGATCACCGTTTGAAAGTGCATCTGAGGGAATTCTCTATGCACTGTATAAAGATTCGTCTCATGCATTTCGTGCACTGGCATTCGTACGAATGCCAGGTACTGACTACCAAAGAGGCGTAAAGTTTTTCGACAGGTGCATTCAGATCGGTAAGAGATAATCTAAGAGTTGTGTAAGGAACGTGGAGAATGGCTGATCATATATATATATACACACGTGCGTACGTAGGATGAGAACTTTGACTCTTGATATGGTATGAGAAGATAGTATAGGATGGCAAGAAGGATTCCAAGACGCCGCGGCGTCCGACACGGTGATAATTAGTTGAATTCCCGTGGCGCTGTCTGCTAACCGGCAAATTAACCAATAAATACACCTTGGGATGCTGAAGCGAAACCTGAAGCAAGGTGGGATGCTGTTACACGTCGTATTCAACGTCCAAGAGGTATCCAAAGAAATGAGAGAGAGAGCGACCGTCTTCTGCAGTTGACATTTTTCAAATGCCTGGGGTGGTCTTAGAGGGTCCTTTGAATTTCCCGCGTTTTTCTATCACTGTCCCCTTGCTTCGCCTAATGGTCGTGGTACTCACTTTGACCATACCAGAACCCCGGTACAGACTCAACCTTTTTTTCTTATTTTCATCTAAACCCTGATGATACATAAACAGAACAAATAATATTTTAATATTTTTTTATAATGACGTAAACGTATAAAATTACAGCTCCAGTTTAGCAAAAAATTACGATTTTCGTTAAACGCCAATGATTTTTGTATAACAAAGCTTAAAAAGTCGCGATATTTATTTAATCGATTTTACCTCAACAGCGACGCTCGACGTTTCTGTCAGACAAATTGTTCGTCTCCTTCGGTTTCTTTGCTTTGTTAGATTTGTTTTCTCTTTTGCCGTTTTTCCTAACCTTTTTACTGGACTCGAACACCCTCCACCTACTCCTTTTTTACGAAGTCGCATGGACCGAGGCTTCCGAGATAAATATACGTACTATATCGATTAGCGGATAGTCGATACGAGGAACTCGTCGAGCGATGGTATTTAACTGCGTGACTGCGCGATCGATTTCGCTCTTTGTAAATGGTATTACACGCCATTTGTCTTGGGACTCGAAAGACTCTCTTTTTGGTATCCTCTTCTTTGTTCGGTGGAACAGACCACAACGAGTGCTGCAAAAATCCTTCTACTTTATCGGCATTCTTTTTTGCGGTAACCGTTACCACCGAGAGTAGGGATACCAGAAGAGGAGAGATTGGTCGCGCGAGAATTCCTGCGGGCCAGAAATAAATAAACAAGGCAGCCAGCAACGGCCGTTCCGCATGTAAATTGAACGCACAGAGCGAGCCAAAAAGCATGGAAAACATATATTTAAAACGTAATACGAAATGTAATTTGCCGGAACTAATGTATTGGATATGCTAATGCAATAGGAGGGGCGTAGGTATAACGGCGTGAGATCTGCCAGGGTTGGTCTGCACTATGAAACATATAATACAGTGTTATACACCGTCAAGACGCTCCTTTAAATTCGCACGTACGATGGCTGTTTACTTGATAATTCATACTCTTGAAAAACTTACATCTTTTAGTATTGTCCAGCGTCCATAACAATTTCTACACCGTATTAAGATATGTAGGTGACAGCACGTACCATTAACCATAAAGCGAAAAGAAATATTTGGCAAGCTTGTAAGCATTCCGTGCAAGAATGCCTAGCAAAGAAAATATAAGAGCGCCATTGAATCCCCATTGCCGAATTCCGAAGTATGAAATAAGAGATGACAAATTAAAGTAAAAATTAATACGCGAGTCATGATACACGCGGAATCAATTTAATTGGAATTAATCGCGAGTGACTAGGCATATACCGTGACTGCTTCTTTACGCATCCGAACCCCTCTGAGACAGCAACAACCCTTAAAGTAACCCATAGCAGGGGTAAACTTCCTGGAAGCTGGAAGTGGATGAACAATAAGGGATGTCGTGGTCCAGAGTTTCCAAAAGCTCCTTTATAGCTACGCAACATCGGACTCTACAAACATCAACTAAAAGACACGACCTGCTTTCTAACCTAAAAGACGTTCTATTCGCGAGAATTTATAGTGGACAGCAAATCTAAATTACAGCCATTATAATTCTTCTCTTTTCGATCCAAGAAGAAATTCTGTCAAAGTGACAAAGAAGTATCAGGTACTTACAAGACGACACGTAGAAAAACCACTTGGCTGTAGAACGTTGACAGTATCCAGAGCAAAACATCTTCAGCTACGACACGCACGACTATTAAGAGGATGAACTCTGACCCCTGCACTGTCTGACAATAAGTGCCCGGGGAAAGTGCGAAAGGGTTGCAGACAAAAAAAAGGGGGATGCACAATCCTTTCACGTGAAGATCTTCCACTCATAATAATTGCTTGTCTTCCTGTCACTTTCAAGATCCCGTAGACACTGTCGGCCATTTTAGTTCGCCAGACGTATCACCCTGACATCTGTATGCGCGCAGGCTAACTAAAAGTACATATATCAGTATGCACGCGGTAACAAAGTACTAGCAGAAATTCAAAACTCTGATATATGGCGTATAGGGATGCTAAGGGCTGTGCACGATAATGATAAACGGTCTATCTTTTGTGAAAACTACTGGGTTCACTTTTAGGTTCGAAAGTACTTCCATGTTCCATCATAGCGAAACTACACGGAGTATCTCGGTGGTAAATTGAAAACAAGCTGTAATAAACTTATACGTGTTCAGCGTACAGTAGGTAGTTACTGGGTTGGTAACTCTGACTATATATACTTATATTGCAGTTGCATGTATGTAAAACAGAATGCCAGCCTGTCCTCTTGGCTACGAATAGGTGAATAAAATGAAGCTTGTACAGGAGCGTGATGTTTCTTCTTCGTAAGGCAGGAAAGGAATGAAGGAAAGAAGGAGAGACAAGAAGCTTTAATATTTTTTTTGTTCTCTTAACCAACGGACGATATATTTTACAGTGGACAGATGTGCCACCCTGCCAAAAATAACTTGGAACAGATTTTAGTGCAGCCACGTTTCAGGATTATTAACGATCTCCACTTGACGCTCAAAAAATAGCGCTTTTTAATGTCCTCTCTTGAATTCATTGTCAGGACTTTAAGTACGCGAAACATTATGGGTTACGATATTCTTATGGTTTTTATGGAATCTCCAGTTGGCTACGTTTACATTACGATATATATATGATACATTTTTTTTCATGTCTGTGGAATTGATATTTATGAATAGCATACATGCAGGAAAATGTGTATAATTTAATTAACGTAATATATGTCCGTTTAGAGTTGAAATATTCCTCATTAATATTTCATTCGATATTTTCATAATCAATTATATATGCTGAAATATAACCATGCGCTGTGTTATTTATTATGGTTCGCTCTTTCGGAATTATGATGTTTATGTCTGTGCAAGATTCTGACTGCTTATGGGATTAGTATGGTTGTACGTTGAACTGAGACAAAAAAAAATTATGTTCTCAGGGTTTGAGCGAACGATACATTTGTTTCTATGATCGATATTATACTTCAGCCATGACGTTAGATCAAGAAGAAGCCCCAAACCTGTACCCTTAATAGAGTCATCAGTCATTTTAGATGCCCAGTACGGGAATTGATTAGAAAGATTGAATAAAAAAAAGATATAATAAGAAAAGCATCAGAGAAAAAAAGAAATTTTGAAATTGTTAGTAATACAAAATAAGGTATCTCCCACAGTATAATTTTTTATGCATAAAATAATATTTCTATCAAGATACAGATATATCTGTATACATGTATTATATAGGCATGCAAATACCTTGTTAACTTTCCACTGTATATACAGTGTACGAGTAAAATTTCAATTTTCTCAGAGACTTTCGATCTTCGATATTCTCGAGAAAAAATTTAATCAATCTTCAAAATGGCGACTATCTATTCGGTCAGCTATCTATATACCATCGATATACAAAGAAACGTTAGATGTTTATACGATACTTGGGTCCAGATTTTCTTTACTACCGATAAAGTCGTCGACCCCTCTATCTATTCTAGGAAAGATAGTCATGCCAAGAGAGCAAAGAGCTCATCTTCTTGTTCGTCCAAGCAAAGAGAAGCGCGCAACACCTTCCAGACACAATGTATTTCGCAAATAACCAAAAGCATAGATTTCGTAGAAAATACAAAAAACAACAAATAAATTACAAAAATTGCCAAAATAAAAAATATTCATAATAAAATTTGCACAGTATCCCCCAAATACTATTAACCATAATTTCATTATATCCTATCATCCCATAACGTAGTCAGTAAATCGTCCAAGGGTTTAAGACGCTAATTTGGAATTCGTCCAAAAATAATGAAAATCACGTCACATTACTTCGAGCCATCTAACAAACGAAGAGACAGCTTAAAATTAAAAGTATTGTCAGAATAGGCTCTACAAGTTAGCGTACATTAATTACATAGGTCCATTCAATGCTAATATCTTACTTACAGTAGTTACGGTACGAAGCCATCTTGGCATTGGCATTTATCAACGTACCAGAAACACACGAAAAGAAAAACGGTATAGCAATAAAATACATTGTCTAACCCGAAGATCGAAAAGACGCCATTTGTATTTTCTCGTTGAAGCATCGTACCGCGTCTACTATAAATTTCAGCCGAAGAAGTTCAGTGCATTAAAAAGATATAGAGACGGATTTTCTATCTTACCAAATCCCCCGTAAGCCGTCTGATCTTCCATTCTAGTCGCGTTTATTTCCTCGAGTCTAATGTAGGATCCAATTTTTGATTCAAGTAGGTCGTGTATCTACGTACAGTCGCCACACGTTCTACGCGCGGCGCCTTGATTTTTCACCAAAATTCCACGTGTAATCGTTATTATGGATTAGTAAGTGGTTCAACGATGCACCTTAATGCGGATTAGTCATAAAAATCCTTAAAATACGGTATTTCCATTAGAGAGATCTTGGGAACCATTGGACCAGGTAGAAACTTACGATAGCTGGATATATATATATATATATATATATGACTGTGATCTGAATATTTTTTGTCTGGCATTCGTAGCTAATGCAAAGGGATGCACGGTGTGGTCTATCATTTTATTTACCGTAGGGATTGTCGCTTTATCATAATAGATAGTAGCGCCAAGTGCACTTAGGCGATTCCTGTTGCCTCCATAAATACCAATATAAGCCAGAGTTTATCTGGACCGTGGATGCAAGTTTTAATGGTTTCGAGTAAGGAACTGATTTACTTCGATTCGATGGATATTATCGGGTGCATCAAAGTACCAAGTGCACTAGCAAAATGCATGCCAAGTGTATCCGAATAAAACTAACGTTACAGCTATCGATTTTTTCAAGCTGATAATACTTAGCGTTATTTATCCTCTTTTCTTTTTTATAGAATTTTTAATTTCTTCAATATTCTTGTTTGCTACTCAGTTTCCTTAGACAGGATATACAGACTTCTTAACAGAGCATACAGTCACTTATACCTTAAGGGCGTGGAAGTTATGTCTTGTTTTATGTTTGTGAAGCTTATTGATATTTCATCCCCGCCCATCTTTAAAAACTTTACTACAAGATGAAACATCTTATCCTACGCAATGAGATGTAAACAGAAAATTTAATTTGGTTAAAGTCTTTAAGTTTCGTCTATATTAATTTCTGGTGTAAAAGCATCGGATAAGCTTTTAAATGCGATAAAAAAAAAAATTTGTAACCGATTAATTGAAAACGGATGTTTTTTTTTGATAAAGATAAGAATAATAATAACACACGCAGCATCCGCGAATAAGATTATTTCTCAATGTTAATCTCAAGTTTGTATATTTATATTACCCTATGATTTATTTCTTAATAATCCAAACGTCCAGGCATGGAAGGAAATTTCGAAATTAATTATATAATATGATATCTAGTATTATGGTCCATCGCAGACTCCCGATGATCACAGACTTTATTACACTCGTAACATCTACAACGTCTGAATAACCAACACGGCGTAGATTAACCATTACGACTTGTCCTTGATTCTTGTCTTTATTATAGTCCCGCTTCTGTCACTTGATACTGTGATATTACAAGGAGAAGAAGAGAATAAGGATGAAGATAATAAAAATATAGAAAATCAGAGAAAGTACTTGTCGAAGACGCGAGATAAACTTTCGGCTGTGCTTCTAGCCGCCAGACGCTACTCTGAGTATTCATTAATTTTGAATATTCAACGAGTATTGTAAGAGCATGTGCAACGTTTCCCAAGTCATTATCATTAATTCAGTATGGCGAAGAAACGCGAATGGCTGTGCGCATGCGCGTTAGTCTTACCAAGGGCAACCTAACCGGGGAGGCCCTTCTTTATCATTTGATATTCCATGCGTCCGGTCCGAGGAAGTTATAAGGCAGTCGGATGAGTTATGCTGCGAATGTTTTCTTCTGTGCTTTTCTTGTGTCGGCCATTATGCAATAAAATGCAGGCGGCTCAATGAACAATATATGAATATATCGGTAGCTCTTTACCAGGTGGTCATTTAAATTGCAGATAAGAAGGAAGCTCGTTATTGGGTCGCTATAGCCGGGAGTTGTATATGCTGGGAAATTCAAATTGACATTCCAAGAGATTAATGTCTTTGATGGTATTAAAAGGTCTTACAGATCAATTTTTTTTTTTTAATCCAATGAGATCGACGCGTGAAACAAGGAATTATATATGACTATATCTCGAATGTCAATGGACTATTTTTTTTTGCTTATATTCAAATCAAGTTATGTCTGTAATGTCGACTTAATACGCAACGACTGGTCCAGGCTTCATCTGTATTTGCCGTGTGACACGAACGCACTAGATTTACGAGCAGGACGACTGAGAAACGATTAGTTGAGTTTGTGATTTCTTTTTTCTTCTTGGTTTTCATTCTTTGAATCAGACAGCAGACAAGAAAATACAATTATCGTATGTTCACTCGAATGCGCATTTTTGGGAGAAATGGCATATGGTCTTTGAGTGAGTGAAAGAAAAAAAAGACAATATATACATATATGCAGAGAAGTCGCTTTCAACAATGGAATTTCAACGTCAAGAACGTTCTTTATCTTGCAAATGAATCCCATAGATACAGCTACTGTGCAGTCCAACCCAAAAAAAAAGTTTGAATTCGTTTTTTTTTATAGCAATAAATTCCCAAACGACTGTTCGTGAAAGGATTCGTTTGATAATTGGGATGAAAAAAAAAAGGAAACCTTTTAAAAAGGTAGCTTTACGTTCTCTCTTCACGAGTGAAAGAGAATTTCTAACGAAAAATGACTGACAGAGATAGTTTCACAATTTGGCAGCAGCCGGCGCAGTCGGCTATTCCTGTATCAATTACAATCGTAGGACGACAGAGGGAATCGTGCATTTCGACCTCGCTTTTCCTGGCTTCTGGTCGTTTTCATTGAAAACAAACGGACCCTCGTATTCAGCGCGTGTAGCAACAGAGCCAGGATCCACGTGATCGGACTAGAAAAATCGTAATTAACGTAGATTCGATAGTACGAGGTAACTCAACCGTATTTACAAATGGCGACAAACAATGTAACAGAAGGTAAGCTAATGCACGACTGTAAGAAAAAGAGTCGAATAAAAAAATCAAAATTGTCTACCCAAGACAAAATATCCAAAGCCACGACAAATATCCCAAAGACCATTACTAATTTCTAATTCATAGACCAATCGATAATTCCTATACTTATGTAATATAGGATTAGAGTTCAATTGCATCATCAAAATCTATTCCCAGAATTCCCTACGTCCACTAACGATTCGATAATGTACACAGTAAATTGAATATCAAGAAGAAGACAAAATCCGGAATTTAGGTATCTAACAACGATATTGGATACTCATTTGAGAATTCAATATTAATCCACGAGTACATCGATCCAAAATGAAATGCAGTTCAGTAGCGTCAAGACGAGGCGTTTGAATGGACGTTAAGGCACATCATCCACGAATCCGATGATTAATTTTTCATGGGCATTCAAGGGAGTGAGTAATCCTTGTGGTGGCAGCAAAGCAAGCAGCGCGTAACAAACATAGTTTATAATCTGAGAAATGAATTCCAGGCCTTCTGCCTGAATTCACTGGGTAGACAGCAGGAGGTCCGCGAACACGGGGACCTCACATGGTGAGACACAATGAACCCCCGCCAATCCCCTTTGCCATTCCAATCCCAGTCCCATACGCCCAGCTCGTCCAGTTACCTAACCAACCCTTAGTTTTCCATAGTACCTAGCATTCCCGTACCGAGCAAAAATACTTTTTCAGCACCATGAAAATTCCCTCTTCAATTCTATAAGCCAGCATCCGCTTCCTACCAGGTCCTTAAAGTTTTGCAGGACTCCCTTTCGCCCCACGTCACTCACCCCTAGAAATAGCTCCAGTCCCTCCGAACCAGTTCCAAGAGAATTACATAGGCCTGTTACTCGCCCACGATTCCTTTAACAGGGCGATATTGCACATTTTCTTTTTTCCTTTCTTTTTTCCCGGCAAATTTACAACGCAACGACAATGAACTTGTTATCCAGTGATTTAAACGTCTGCCTAGGTGGTAGCTCGCGAGATACTTGTTTGACGATACTACAACAATTCCCGTCTCTTGTATCCACCAAGCCCAACCTTATCTTCTATCACGATTACACACACCAGGACCAAAGCTATCAGCATCCTCAGGATTCAATAAAATATTTATCCCCGTTCCATTCACCTGAAATATATTTTTAGCCTTTTCAAGTAAAACCCTAAGATATATCGTTTTCATATCATTTGTTTTTCACTCACACCGTTTTCAATGAACTCGACGTCCGAATAACGAATGATCCCGTTTTCCTTCTCTAAGGACGTGACCTAGGTAACTCCTACACAGGACACGGTATCAACCGCTTCAGCTATATTCCCATGAGGGTTAAACGTCAGGCATACAAAGTTTCCATGGTATCGACATTAGCGTCGCTCGTTAGACCAGGCGTCCTCTCGTTTAAAGGTCTTAATACTCGTTCCCATTTCCAGGCACGTAATACGAACTAAAAGGGAAGAAGAGGTTCATTCCCACGGGAATCGCACTCGATGCCAGCTGTAGGTACCAATCGGAATTGGTTTTACCGTCTCAGCCGACCTTTCAGCGACTCATTGTCGCCCCTTAATTTTGTAACCTGGTACTTAGATCAAGCATCCACAGTGTCGTCACGTGGACCAATGAACGTTGATACCTTCTCATTGATCCTTGTACTTCAGTATCCAGCCCAAACCCAACCTTACCTAGTCTGGGATGCAGGCGATGTTCTGTCAGAAGATTCCATCGCTCCTCTGGGGACATGCTGATGGTCACTCTGGACTCTGGAGTGACGTCCGAGAGGGATTGTACGTGTAACGAGAGGAGAGTCTATGGGGTTCGTATTGAGTCTGAGTAGAATGATCGGGTCAAACACCTGAATGGTATGGGACTGGGAATCACTGTCACTTTGCTGGTAAGAACAAATTTTCTAGTTACTTTTTACGTCCTCCTTGTTAGAACATCCAACAGCTCTTTGTTCATCATGACCCACTTCACCGTTTCAATAGATGCGTCATATTTGAATGGTTAGGCAGCACATTTGTACTTTTGAAGGTACCTGTATACAAGCTCATTTCAGTGTCACCAATCGATCGACAGATTAGAATGAAATTCTTTTAAGTTATTTCATACGCATGGCGTCAAGGTGTATAACACTATATGTGCGTGTGTGTGTGAATGAACTGATAGATTATTCTATGGAGACAAATGACGTCAGGATTGGTATGCGTTTAATTAAATTGAAAATGAACATTAGATTTCATGAAGGTATTGACGGTGCTCTTGATTTTCAATAGACTGGAATTCATTCCCTGTTTAAATGTCGATTTTATTTTCACGAACACTCCAGATACGTTCGAGGGTCCTGGTTTCAGGACCTTGGATCATGTCGAACGTATAATTTATCTTTGTCAGTGTCATCCCTATTGGCAGTCACGTGTCCAATGGTCATTTAAAAGCTTTACTACATTTTTGCTGACACTGCCAAAGGCAAAGAACTGGTCAAGATCGATTTCCGTCCATTCAACTTCCGGCGAGCGTCTCGACGCCCGCAGCAGTTCAATGATCGTGAAACGAGCGTCGCTCTTGGGAGTGGTGTATCATAAGGCAAGTTGGAAGGTGTCTGCGGGTGAAGAGGTCAAAGTGTTCTCGGCTCGTAAGTTATTGCTCGTAAAGAGGCCTTCGGGCGTAACAAAAGCCGAATCTCAAAAGTGAGCGTAGAGAATTTGTACAAACATCTGTTTTATTCTTTACGCACGAAATAGGTTAGGTTGGGCTTCGAACGGGGACTGGAGGGCTTGGTTTCCTTAGATTTTAAAAATCTACAGGAGGCGACTGAGCGACGAATGGTGGTGTCCTGGTGCATTGCGATAGACATTCTGTTAAGAAGCAGGTAAACGAGGATGCATCGATGAACACAGTGTGTTGATCATTTTCCCAGCATCCCTTAGGAGCGCAGAGAAATATTTCGGGACTTTTACGGAATCCTGCTGTGACGTTTGCCTGTTAGGATATGCTCGGGTTCATATAAGGGTTTTTGTATTTCTTTTTTGTTGGATTTCTCATTTATTCTTGGAACCAGCTTAGAATTGCGTCGTGTCTTGTGCGAATTGTTGAGGATTAAAAAAAAAAAATATTTTGCCATTTTTCTGAATAGAAAACAATATTTCTTTTCTGGTATACTTCTTGAGAGTAGGACTTTGTACAAGTGGATCGTGGTAAATTTTGATGAATTTTTGGAACATGACGTTGGGTAAACTTACAAGGGAACAATGTATCATGGTGGTAATCAATTTTCAGTCTAGACAAAGGATTGAGATTTTATTTTATTTTTTTTTTTTATGTAATCCATACGGCTTATTAACCACCCACGTATGTAATTTTATACGTTGAATCTGTTTAATGGCGCTTCAATCACGATTATTATAATTTTATGATTTTTCTTTGTAATACCGAATTAAAATGCTTCAATCTCTTATATGTGATACGTATATATATAGTATATATATCCTTGAGAATTACGACTGTACACTACAAGGTTAAGTAATAATCACGAATGACGTATGGTCGAAAAATGTTGAGATGCTATAAATTCAATTTATACTTTAGCAGTTATTGCCAAAAGTCAAATCGTGAGTTATCGGCCGTATTTGGATTCGCAACGAAATTGATTTCACTTTTATGTGTTGGGTCGTAGCTCCATCAAGAAGCAGTAAACTTTAACACTCTCCGAAAGAGCGATTACGTTTAAAATATCCTTGCGAAACCCTGGTTGTGTTAAAAAAAAAATTAAATAAAATCAAAAGAGAATTTCCAAATAAAATATACCTATTACATTGAAATCTATCATATTTCGCTATATTAATTGACAAGAAAAAATGCCTAAGAACCTCGGCAAATATGACATTGAATATTATACTTTTTCTTTTTTTTTTTTTTACCAAATCCGTAGAAAAACAGTCACAGTTGACTTGCCGAGGGTAAAAGATAGCGGCGCTTCGAGGAACGCCGAAGCGGGAAGATGAGCATATACACGCGCTGGACCATACCTCTATTTACCATGACAATGGCTCATAAAATATGATACCTAGTAACCCATCCTACATTGCTACAGTCCTATATTCCATAGTCTCGTAGTATACACCATGACTCGCAGCTGACTTATAGGACGGCGTTGACTTTGTAAACTGTATCTTGAATGGCCGACGGTATAACTTAGACTAATCTTGTGCTTCCTAATATTTTATTAGAAAATTATTTTTCTTATACAATACCTGCCGAACGAGTTCTACATTGCTTCCGTGAACAAGGGAAGTCGATAAACGTTTATTAAGGCAAATTAGATCACAGCCACCACCTCCCACTTACGATTCATAATTGTTTATGGGGTTTTGCAAAAAAAATTATTGGACCATACAATTATTTGTAGAACTAAACGTTACGTGAAATTTTCTACGTGGCGAAGGGAATTTTGCATTTATGTGATTTGGGTATAAAATTATAGACTTTTAATGACGAAAGGTAAAGTGACGTATAATGCAGGCATTTAGATGGAAATTTAATTGACAAGACGTGTCTTCCTTGTGTGCCATCAGATGAACTAGACTGATAGAGAATTTCAGTGAATCACCAGATAAAAGGCTGTGGGTTAGACCCAAGGGAGAAACCTGGGGGTTAGAAGTGACGGGGTTGAAACGTGCGTGTCAGAATCCACTTAGTGCGGACGCCTATGTGACGGCTGGTGACAAACCGGCGTCCGCATTTTTTTTTTTTTTTTCTTCCACCCCAACTATTTCCATAGGACACGCGCTATTTGCTGATAATTGATTGCCGTGATTCGAAACGAACAACGAAGAAAACGGATTCGCTTAAGGACGAATATCCTTGAGGAAAAAGAATTTTCAAAACTTATAATACAGAGTACGACAAGTTTTTTTTCCCCATAATCCTTAATATTTTAAGAAATGACCTTTTTGATTTTTTCTTTTCGATTACCATTAATTTTCCCGCAACCTTGATTACTTACCGTGTAACAGTAGTATGACTCACGATCGGATCAGACTATACTGTCACCGTTCTGTAAACATGCCATGTGGTCACGCGATACTTTTTAGCTTTACCCACTTGTCCCCAAGGAAAAAGACCAGTTCAGAGGAAAAACAAAATTGTCACAGATTGAACGTGACGGTAAAACCAGTCGACGCGGTTAAAAAGTAGCGGAGGAATAAAAATATTTTTTTTTTGGTTTAATTTTCCAACGAAGAAATAAAGGCCACGAGCACGTTGCGTTAACGCCGTCAAGGGTTACCAGTAAGGAATTTGCACAAGACGAAGGTGGCTTTGCCGGGTAAACAGAATAGAAACGCGGGACGTGCAATGCAAATTCAACCAGACTCACGTGACGGAAGAATAACGACGGAACACAAGAGCAATTAATTGCCCGACAGGAGTACAAATACGGGATAATTGCCGTCGGAGACGCAACGAATACGTCGACGTTATTGAATGGTTGGCAGCGATGCAATTTATCAGCGGCATAAATTTTGTCGACGTGTCATCGATCATTTTCGCGAACCTGTCAAACGGCAGTAGGAGGCAGGCTGGATGATTTCACGAATCCTCTCGATATAATATCTCTTCCTTCCCCCACCATGACTACCTATATATATATATTTTTTATTCACCATCAGCCCCTCCCACCCCACCACACGTCTTTTTCACTTCCTCATGCTCTTTCACTTTCTTTCTTTCGACCATCCGGCCAGTTGTTCCATCTTTGCGGTCCTCCAGTGTATAGAGTTTCGTGTACAATGGCGCAATCAATAGTCCATTCTATCTGGCTACAGTCCTTTGTGCATTTATGCATGTGCCGACGTCTGAAATCTGCCTGATCCTCAAGCCGTGCTTTATCCTTCCCTTATTTCGCGATCTGTTCTCATCTCGACTTACTATGGACCAAAACGTTAGCGCCTATGGGGATCAAGTTTATACAGTCAAATTAATCCACGACTTAGGCCGATGGTCTACCGAGGTTTAATACATTTCTTCGATGCTCCAATATCCATGTGCAGTATTGGAAATACAACAAATTTGCATGCAGCCTCCACTGTCACAGATACAAGTAGAAGAGATTAGCGATTACCACAAATTGTCCATTTTCGTTATATTGCTGAGCTATTCGAATGGTTAGTTCAGTATACATGTCAGGGATACAATGAGGCACCTGAATCGGCGATAAATCTCTGTAGAGAAATAAACCAGAATTTACGATGACAATACGCGACTAAATACTAGCCAGTGCAGTCGTGACAATACTAGTCAATTGCTCAGAGCATGATCGTATAAATATCTAATGTTTATGACACGTGAATTTATTGAAAAAAAAAAAAAAAAAACACTATAAACCCCATATTGATAAAGAATAACCACAATTCCGCGCAATAAAGCCCATACAAAAATTGTGCAAATCAACATCGACTTACACGCCTCCGTTTCTCTAGTGAGACTTTGAGAAATTGCAACGAATGACGGCTCTCTATAAAAAGATATATGTACCTCAGTATCGTATACTAAATAAAAACACTCTACCACAAGATCATCAGTCAGCTTCACTTCCGTCTTGAACCACCGAAACCTTTGAGTAAACTTTGCAGCCACCGGCGACCAAGCATACAAAAATCTTAACATATGAAAACGCACGTATCCCATATGTACAGCATATATGAATTCTTATAGAAGATAGAAGGGGAGTATAAAGAAAAAGTAACTACTATATATGAAAAGCGCTATAAGGTGCTTCTTCGCAGTCTAGCATAGCATCATCGAGACACACGAGTGTTATTTTTTTTTTTTTCATCAAAGCTAAGTCTCTACATCAGTTGGGCGAATCTACGAGAAGGCATCGATTAGCGATCCTGGTATATATATATATACTGTGCTCTATAGCCACAGACTATCCCGGTATTACTCAAAAGATAATGGCAGTCGCAGTCATGGCGGTCCTATCTAGAAAGGCTAATAGAACCTCCCGTCCAAGCCCTGTCGTTCTCTCGCGTCATGGTTAATGATCCAATTAGGCGCACTCTATTTCCGCTCGGGGAACATCGTCGGACGCATCTGTCACGCCGAAGTGGGATTCGCCGCGCCTCCGATGCACCAAGAACTAAACCGTGCTGAGCCATCTTCTTGGAGGGCATACCAGAGCGCGATAGTACGTTGAGACACGAAGTGGCTGTGATAATGAAGGATACGAGGTGTGAATTTATAGGAATTACGATAAAAGGAGTAAAAGAAGTAAAAAGATAGAAAAAAATTACAATTCGAAATTCCTTTAAAAAGGAAGAAAAGCTTGAAAAAATGCATTTATTATAAAATCTATATAAGCGATACGACGCGACAGAAATATAAAATCGAATCGAGCAAGTGAGAGAAAGAGAAAGACGACTATTTATATGTGTCTGTCGCTCGTCTGGGACTTTGAGAATGTAAGAGGCAAGCCAAGAGTGAAAGAAAAGGGAAAGATAGAAAGTACGTCTCACGCAGCATCCAGAACAGTCTTTAGTATCTCTGTTGTACCGTTCCGAGTTAACGTCTGCGGTTTAGCATTCTACGTGTGCGCAAGGGTTTTCTGATGGATTCTTGGTGGATGCTGGATGGTAACTCGCAGATGGAGAATGGGTTAGGCCAACGTGACGTGATAGTAGGGTTAATGGTATTTTAAGGAGAGGACTCGAGAAATATATTTATATACCATCCATACCAATCCATATACACGGAGTCAAAAGGATCCGAAACCATAGGTCAACCTACTAGCAGTGCAAGGAATGATGGATGTCTCCGTCATCCAATTTAATGCTTCGCGTTTCTTGGGATTTGTGGCATTTGTTTCTGCCAGAAATACATCGTATAACAGCATCCAGCTGCGTATAGGACACATTTGTGGGTTACAGAAGGGAGGACGGACAGCAGCTTCGGTATGTGCAATCGTGCAGGAGTAACGAGATCTTCGCTGTGGATGCTGTGCTACGGCATCTTGCTGACGTTCTTACGAAGCGAGAATGCATTTTACTGCGAATCTTAGTAAAAGGCTTTGAAAAGAAAAAAAAAAAAAGAAAAAAATCTTCATGCACGTAAAGGTTAGCACGATATATATTTTCTCACGTTATTTTCTACACGGTAGTTACTGCATCAATTAATGGTATATGGTGCTGGAAATGACGTCAATAACGAAATTAGCATAAACCATAAGAAAACCATAGAACCTTTAGTAATGGACCATGACGCAGCATCCAAGTATGCGACTGGCATTTAGTTTAACCTTCCAAATAAATTCTATACCTTTTCTCCTGTAACCGATACCCATGACGCTTGGCGTGTCCACAAGTTGTGGACGTTAGCCTGCGTGTGAAACTACAGTGACGCTTTTACCTCGAATACAAAAAAAATAAAATAACAAACGTATATAAATTTGTATCCAAACATTTTTCTACATTTTTGTCAACCCTTATCGTATCCAGGGGGCTGGCTGTACGTTACTACCCTCAAAGCTTTCAGAGTATTAACGGGGTTAATGGTGGTTCGTAGCGACGACAGAAGTGACGATAAGCACGATCGTACGGGATGACGTAACCTATCGGCATCTAGACGCACGTGTGAACCAAGCACAATGTCAATGTTACAGAATTTTTCTTCTTTTACGTCATAGTTTCTTTCGCAGTTGCCAATAATTGTTTTCGCACGAGTGAAAACGGTTGAAAGAGTTCCGGCCGTGGGACACGTGAAAAATATGTCTGTCAACGCTACGAACACGCATTTGGGATTTCTGGCTGGGCGCCACTATGGCGTCCCGTTGAGGTATTTGTTGGGCACCGATGGGTCTACGGCTATGGTTAAACGACTATGTTAGTACACGTAAGAGGGAAAGAGAAAGACAAAGAGAAGAAACTCCTGGCGGCGTGCTCGGCTTGAAATGAGTCGTGACATGCTCACGAAATAGCCACAGCATGCCTGACGTTTCTACGTATGTAACACGTGTGCGTTTCGCGCGTAGCTTTATATACGTGCCGTTTCAGCGCCGTTAACCTTGGTCGTCGTTGTTGCGCGATGGGAAATGTCGGAAGAGATAAAAAAAAAGAAAAAAAATTATTCATTAAAACGACCATATTCTTACCCTAGATTCATTTTAGTATGAAAAATATTTTATCTTTACCCACATAAAAAACTAATATTATAACCGTAAAATTGTATTTTGAATTTAAAAAATGCATACGCGTTCTTGTTGCTAGGCACGATGAATTTTCATCAACATTCGTGCACTTACGGCTCAATTCAATACGATTGGTATTTAATAGAAAGGGAAACCGCAGATATAATCGTCATGTATATCTCTATGTCATATGTGGAGAATGAAATGAATGGTCAAGCTCATACGAAATTAGTGGTATCAATTTATAGTTGTACCACGGAACGTCGAGCACGGCGTACGCGAACGCGTTGCATTGTCCTTCGGCTACAATGGCCGGCTGGGTGCAAATGCACAGTGATGCCAACATACGCGAACGTGGGAGTGATCTATAGTCGTATAATGAATGCTATTGTACCTTGCTAATTCCTAATCAAGAGACAGTAGGGTTTCTCGTGAAAATTTGAAACGAATCTCTTCCGATTAATTTAAAAGTTTCTCCGTGTATTTTTCAAGCCCTATAAAATAATTGTAGTATTTTTCTCTGAACGCTACTTCTAATTTTTATTTTTCATGGTACAATCGCAATAACAACGTACCCGGTACTACATTTGCTTATCGTGTACGATTGTTATTTTACAATCACCTGTTTAAGCAGCATCAATCTCGAGAGGTGTTTAAAGATGAATATTTGCAGTGGAGAAGTGTAATGAAGTAATAACAATGACAGCAACCCCTAAGGTTTGTGCCTGGCAAACTAAAGCTTCCATGCCCTTGCGTCACATTGGGGTTGAAACTGGTAGCCAGAGGGGGTGTACTAAGAGAGGGTGCCTTACGCCACGTGTCATCGTACCAGGCTGACATCTTGTCCATTACAAGAGGTTAACCCATCGTACTAAACGAATACCATTTTGATTAGTCTTTTTAATTTATTTCATTAATAGTCGATTAAAATGACATACTTTGAATCAATACCATTGTCAGTAAAAAAGACAATAGTTTCATCGTTAAACCACATTATTTATCAACTAGTTATTCAATCAATGGAATTTACGAATAGTTCCCTGTCCCAACGTTTCCAGTATTACGCAACGTGAAATATACGACGCCAAGTAGAGACACATGCAATTCACGCCCTTCAGGTATATAGAAACCGTAGAACCATTGAGTATCGATACTGCGGTTATTACGGTCGACTGCACGAAACTTCTACATAATCATTGGGAGCAGCTGCCTCGGCTAAGCGTTTCATAATACACTATTCCTGGGTAGTTTTGGTGGCAACCCCTTTTTTTTTTCTCCAGCAGCTCCCTTATACACGTCAGACTCTACGGTAGAAATGACCTGGAACCGTACGCTATACGCAGAGACGGTTCAGGGTCTCTTTACGGTTTTATAAACATCGTTCGGCCTATTGGCAACGTAATAACGAGCACGAGAAAGTTCTGGCAAAATAGCATCAGGGGGACTTCGAATGGCAAGGAAGCAATCGGTACGAGCCGATCTTCATACTCGGTTGAATTTCACTATTCCTTTGCGTGTGAACGGGGCATAATTTCGAAAGGGGAAATTCGTAGGGCCTCGATTCGTGCTACGCAGAATCCTCTGGCGCGTCTACTATGGGTAGTAACGATTCTAAACAAAGCCGCGTTAAGTCGTTTCTGTTTTTTATAGAGAATTAATGTAGATAGATTAGATTTAGAATTGCTTGAAGTTTCGACTGTCGTAAGATAGACGCTAATGTTTGGTAGACTATTAAAATTCACGAACACCCATGGACGCAAACATTTTTTCTTCTTCGCTCCTCTCTTTTTCATCCTATGCAAACATCTGGTATTTTTTTCTGATCAAATATTGGTTCAGCACGTGGCACACGGCACTGATGTGAACATTGGATGGTACACGGTGAATAGTGAACTGTGAACAGTGGATGCAGGTACCCACTTACACGAGACCTTTGAATCCTCGTATACTTCACTTCACTCATAGTAAACAGCGACAGTGCGACAAGTTCTATGCAGCATTCATAAATACCGACTATTGTCGCTGATATAAAAACTAGCCGATCAGAAACAGATACAATCCAATTCCAGGAACGAAGATTTCATCTCAATTTTATCCAGTCTATCGTTTGGCTTCTATTCTTTTATGAATTCGTTACGATTTTCGTTTTAAGCCGCGTTCACGACAGATAGTGGAATTTCTATACGTCTCTCTATATATATAACCGCTGGGATTCAATCGTTATTAATTTCTCATAAAACAAACAAAACGATTGGTATTCGTTCTCTTGACACGAAAACGTTGTTGAACGCCGTGAATGGCATACTGCGTCAAAATGACGTCATTTTAGATAGAGTAAAATTAAAAAAAAAAAAGGATCAACCATAGAAATGGCAGCCGAGCGCATTACCTGGTATACGAGGGCATAAAATGTTTCATGCTTGTCCGGTGTTTATTATTACACTTAGCCTCGTAATTCATAGCCGTGCATATCGTGTGGCAGAAATTTTCGCAGACGACAAATAAAATAAAGGATGGTCCACATGCGCGCGTGGCAATGAATCACGGCGAAACTGCATGGGATTCGGGTACAATAATGTTTGTTCGAGTAGACATTGTTTTTTTTCTACAAGACGCAGTAATCTACGTGCCTTGATAATAATTCCGGATATATCCGTATTACAAATATACGGATGTAATCGTTACAAATAATATATATATGTATACATATATACACACGCTGTTGCGCTAGAGAAAATTTATTCATTCGCGCCATATTGAATTTTGCATATATTTGCTGATATATATCATTGATAATTCCACAATGTTCTATCCGTAGGTACTTATTCGTTTCTCGTGGCGATACGTATTCTGGCAGCAACTGTTAATTCGTCAGTTTCGTTGGAAACACACCACAATCCATAGAGACACTAACGAACTGTGACGCGCGTAAAACATTCACGGCAGACACTCCAGCGTAATCCTCGATGCATGATCGGAAAACCTAATTACGATGATACGGGTGTGCAATCGATCCCAATGTAAAATCGGATTAAGCCAGTGCTTGGTAACGTTATCTGAACGAGTAAACAGGCAGATTATGTCCCTAGCATATTCCATGGGTAGAATGAACAATGTCGAGATATATATATGTATATAATAAGTCGACCGATATATCAAATTTATGTATACATTTAAATATCGTGGCAATGATATATATATATATTGATCGATGTATATATATATATATTGTATATATATATCCGTCGACTCCTAAGACATCCTTGCTCGATAAATTCGCAAAGGATGTCAAAGTAAAGGAAAACCTGAAGGCACTTTGGGTATCGTCTACGTCACACGGTTCTGTCTCTAGACGTCGCGACGACGACGAAGCCAGAATACTTGCACACATTGTGTTGGTGTACTAGGTAGTTGTGTTCCGCGATACCATTCCGTGTGACGTCGCGATGCATGGGGTGCATTCCATTAGATCTTTTATTCCATCCCGCTAGATACTCTTTGTGGCTGGAAGACTTCCGACAGAATGCACGAATGAGAAGTTTCGTGTCGAGGAGCGAGGAGGTGGGTGGTAAGAAGATGAAGAGTCATCTCTTTGTGGCTGGAGCCTTACATGAAGATGCTTCCAAGAGTTCGTTCTGGCTCTTCATTTTCTATGGTGAAAACAACGTTGGTAGGAATTTGAATGAAAGTGCATTCAATGATGCTTCTATAATTGTTGGAGTGTATCACTGTATATATAGATATTAAATGTACATTGAATATCGTGATTTGGGATATAAGTATGTATATCTTTCATTGATTATATTCTAAATATGGCGCGGGCTTTATTATCTCTTGAACGGTAGTCCAGAGTCTTATGCATGAATTACGTTGATGTTTTGCGAACGTTTAAACGTAATAGAGCTATTATCTTGAATAGAACGGACGTACGCTGGAGTCAACGTATGTGCACGTCTGCATATGCATAAGCATCGAGCCGTTCAAGGTGAAGGAACGAATGTTTATTTTACAGCTTAAGCTAATTGCATATCTTCAAGTATGAAGGTTTTCTTGATGCATTATTATGCAAGTTCGATGACCCAGACGTAAAGAATTGATACTCCAGGAATTATTCCTTTTTACGTGTTCATTCGCCAGGAATATTTATGGGTATTTTTTTCGTTCTTTTTTTTTCGTTTTATTGTTTTATTGTTCACTTTGTTTGAAAAATTTAATAATGGCCGATCGACGGCTGATCACCTTTAGACGCACGTTTTGGGTCTTATTACGACGCCGTTACGATTCTCTTATACGCAAAGTCCCGTATTTACAGCCTCTCGTTTCAACGGATAATCATTTCTGTCGGCACCTCGTTCGGATCATCCATTTAAGACTCTTGGAGACTGCGTACCATTAAGGGATGATTTTAGCAAGGGACGATAACGTCACTGTTTGTCCGTTTCGGCTGATGGATACTTTGGACGTTACGCAATTTTAGCCACGTTAAACTTTCAGGGGTTGATATTTTATTCCACCTTTTCAGCCCACTCATCCCTTACAGGCTGTACTCTCTCAAAATGCTACCCTTAATTTTTCAACCCGAAAAGTGAAAACGGACACCAAAGAGAGAAAGCGGAGTCATCAGTGCACAAGGATCCTAAAGTTTCACGGGAATGCGTGATTCGCACTTTGCCCTTGTTTTCGCAATTTATTCGCCAGGCTGAAGAAACAGTCCTCTCTCTCTCTCTCTACTCTCTCTCTTTATGCGGCATTTCCGAGTTGAAAAAAGTGGTTTACGCATGTTATAGCAGGCAGTTCTTTAATAGGCTTCCTTTGATCTGCACACGCTCGCTTTAGTACGTTCCTCAACTTTTCAGCGATGGATGAAGTTTTTTAAAGTGCGTCCTTTGAACTCACTTTAGGGATAAAACAGATATATATATATATTTTTTTACTAGAGTGGTATAACGCTGCTTGGTTAAATTAAACGGTCGCTTTTGAATTCCAATTAATAAATTGATATACTACATACACATATAGAATGAGTAGATTAATTTTGATGAATTTTGAGTATGGTAGTCAAGGTGGACCCATATGTTATATATCCTATATGTTACGGCTGCCGGTTGAAACGAAACAGTATAGTTCAATGCTATAGGATTTTCTGTCGGTAAAAAAAGTCGTTAGCCTTGGTCAAAGAATCTCATCGGGCAGGTCCAGTAACCTTTGTATTAAAAAGCGATTAGGAACGTTACAATTAGCCTTTGGATCTGTTAACTCGAGGAAATCCAATTTAGCTGCACCATTGCATGGATACGGTTAGAAAGAATAAGTCGCTTTGCAGGATTTCTTTTATCGTTTCTTCTTTCAAGGACCGTCGCTATCCCGTCAACCTGTATCCTACAGTATCGCGAATCTAATCTTCTTTAACTTTTAATTTACTTTTTGCCAAGTCGTAACAGCGAATACACTCGGAACCAGAAACTTTATACTTTTTCAACACAACACGAGTAAATAACCCAGGAACATTTTCTCCGGGCGTGTAACGCGCGCAAGGATTTACATGTAAACGAGATCGAAAGGACCCGTGGCAAACGACTTGACGGAATTTAGATTGCAATTCGTCCATTGGCAAGTTCCTCGATATCCAATTCGCAATCGCACCGATTTAACAAAACGGACGTTACATTGGCGTAGTCCGTAGAGTTACCAAAGTTTCGAAAACAAATTACCATAGAAACTTGTCGCTACCACAGTTTAGCCGTGGCAGTTAAGCCCACGTCGAAATTATCTAGAGAATTTTCTTTATTCACCACATCCTTATAGTCCCGGAATAGAAAACCTACTGCAGGATCTATAACGATACTTTGCGAAGGATAAAATTCTGCCGTCACTTTCCTCTCAAGGACACTTCTATATACGTATAAAGTAAAAAAAAAAATCACTTAATTCCCTAGAAATGATGGATCACCCTACATAGGCTCAATATTATTCAGCTAGAAAATGAAAAGCCTAGAAGGCCCATTCACATACGCGTATCGTATACGCTCTCGTGTTGTACATAATATACCCATAGATTTCCAGTCGAGTGAAAAGGGAGTGTTATCCAAACGACGACAAGAAGAGCGTTAAGCGTTCAATAACGAAGGAGTGTTAGGCGCGAGCAGATTTGTTTGACACACGACCGCGCGGCACCTAATAAAAGATGCTAATATCGTTTAGTACCGTGCAGGCGCGGACGACGCATGCGTCATGAGCTCACGGCTGCACTTTAAAGAATAATAAAAGACAAAAAGCAAACACGAAAGGTGCCGAGTGACACGTTACACATGCAAGTCGTAACCGGCCACACGCCGTATTATTATTTTACTATATGGCGTCGAAGCATGTCCAGACGGGATTGCAACATTTCCACGAAGCATCGAGAGTCACGCGAGGGAGCAAACTGTCGCGCACTGGCTTGTGAACGATTAACGCCTTCAGTTACGCTCGAGGATCGCGTCATGGAAATTCGCCATCAGGCATCAGTAGCGCTGCCGAGTTAATACTGTCGTAGGAATGCAAATTTCCCTAGTGAATCCGATTACGAGATAGTTATGTGTATATATATATAATTCAGATGATACTATATATCCATATATATATATATATATATATATATATTCCCTAGATTCCCAGAAGCGAGATAACGACTACGTCTGCTCCTGGCGGTGTGATGCTGACTTGGCGTGTCGTTCTCATAGCAGCGACTACGTATTTCTCTTTCATGCGCAGTATTAAAGGCGGACTGTGAGTTCGCATCCGTTAGCTACGTTTATTCTGCTACCGCAAGAGCTTGCCGAGCTTACGTAGAAACCTTAAGGTTTACGAGTTACGGACGCGTGACAATGCCTGCTAATGCTTAAGGTGAATATCGATGAGAACGACATTAATTCCTTAGACTTTCTTTACGGTTCAAACGTATTTCATAAATACTGTCATGATTACAGAGTATACAATAATCCTGTTGCACGCAGTATAACCAAAGTTGGTGAAAATACAGTATACAATGTAAAAAGCAGGTCTCTTGTATACTGCGTCATAGAAAATATTTCTTTTCCTCTTTTGATATTCAAAGCCAACATGGCCGACGGTCTCTTCATAATGTAGAACGAAGACCAGAAGACGGTAGACAAAATCAAAAGCTTGTTGCGGATGCAAGAAGGTGGAAGCATTAAGAAAACGTGTTACCCGTCGTAAACGGCTTGTTGCGAGTAGTCGTAACGTTCTCGAAATGCTCAATAAAATGCTCCGGTCTAATTAGCCATTGACGGGGTGGATATAACCGCAGGGAGAAAAAAAAATAAAGATTGGAATGAACGCGCGATACCGAGGGAGGGGGTGGCTGAGGGAGATGGGAGGACCTTCCTTCGGCTGCGGATCAAACTGCGTCTACGTTACATGGACGATCTTGATTCCGCGTTACGATAGCTTCTGGCTGTCTTATCTGTGTGCTTGTCATGTATTACATGAAATTACGTGAAATTACTTCGACTTCGAGAATCTGATTTACATCCTGGTATCCCCTTAAAGTCAGGTATAAACGTGGAATAAATAGCATCCAATAAGTAGTCTAGTCGGTTAACGATATGATACATGTGATTTACAATGACAGAAGATCGCTAGTGTTCTACGATGATGCTGAAAATCGTGAGACGCCATATATGTTTCTTCTTGATTCAATTTTTATGACTTTTCTTCAGAAAATAAATGTCATTTCTTCGCGATAAAAGGTCATGGAGTAATGACGGAATAGAAGTCTCCATTCTTAGCACGTAATGTGTTTTCGACCATTTTTATATCTGCTTCGTCAAACGACATCGAGTGACCAATGGTCCACGTGACGTCGCGATGGTCCGCCATACTTTTTTTGTCCCCCCCCCGCAAGACATATCATGAAAAATATCCAACTGTCCAGATGAAATGCTTGGTTGCACGATAAGAGCCGTAAGTAAAGCTTAAGTTTTCTCGCTGGTAACTTTTAGGATGGAGTACGGCTATATACGAGGGAGCGAAGGGAAAGTTGGTGAAAATTCGGTGGGGATTTGAGAGAGCCGAAACGATGGGAGAATCAATTGAATGGCAGACGAAAAAAAAAATGGAAACCCTATAAATCCTTTGCGGAAAGGAGTTCCTCCCACACGAAATCTTAGAGCCCGATAAAACTCGCGTTACCTTAATGATTCTAAGACGGGATAAAACTTGCGTTACCATTTACCAATTTGGCTTTTCGATGTTGACGCGCGATAATAATTTTTTATTTAATTTTATGTAAAATTAAAACAAAAAAAAATACCCAAATTCTCTCAAATATCTTCCACGAGCTAAACTCAGTATTTGCGTTGGCGTGAGTGACTCTTGTTTAACGAAGAATTCGCTTTCGTTACGCAACGTCAGTACCAGACTCTTGTCACGGAAGAAGTTAATTAAGACGTAGAGACTGTTTTACGGCTGTCGGTAGTTGCCACCGAAACCTCTTCGACATCATTTTACGAGTAAGACCCAGACGTGACCATCAAAGGACGTCTTAAGCATGCCATAAGCAATACGACACGCGACGACGTATACAGTCGTACGTCGTACAAATATGACGTGCAACAGGTCGCCATTTTGTATAACGTATACGATTCATAACTGGATATTAATTATAAAATCTAACGTGATCGAAACATCGTCACAGTCATCAACAACAACGAAAATACTCTGATGTACGAGTAAAAACTTTTTTCTCCCCCGGATTCTGTCCCCATGAAAAAGTCCCTAGGACGTTACAACGGGAAATGACGTAATGATGGTAATCCAAAAACAAGGGTGGAAAACGGAAACCTAACGAAACGGTGACGGTGACGGGTTTTGATGGCAGTACCGTGACGTCACTCTGGAGGACATAAAATATGTAGGAGTAGGTAGCCTATTTATGGCTACCATAAGCCATAAAACTTTCAGACTGCCATGGGAGCCATGACTCCCTCTTTATTTTATTGGACGGTGTCACTTTGTCATTCGATAACTGAGCACAGCTACTACCTGGTCGCGTATGGGCGTAATACTTGTATATGTACTGTATATGGTTGTCATATGTATACATATGATATATATATATATGACGAAGCCGAGGGTCATTATTTCTGGTCAAGTTGAAGAACAACGCTATATATATATATATATACACACCACACTTTCATTATATCTTCTGGTTTGTTCTTTAAAACCTTTACGATCTCGTCTCGATTTCGTATTCTCTTGAAAGTGGCTGCAACGTCGATGGCGAACGCGTGCGCTTTTAACGTTGTCGTGAATCTTCCATTTTATATTTCTTGGCATTCTTTACCACCCGCCAGGATAATTTTACATACTGGCTACTCTATGCTCGTCAGGGAGGAAAGGGCGGTGGTGGTGGTGTGAGAAACTGGCGACTCGTACGATATTATCAAGAGACACGTATCTCCTATGAGAAAGGGTTAAATTATAGTGACCGAAGAAAGATTCTTTTTAGGGGGGTTTCAAAAAGAAAAAGGATACGAATTTTTAAAATTTATTAATTGTCACTGTGTTGAAAAATTATTGAATGGTACGACAGAGACGACAAGTATTTGACGTAAAACTGTTAAAAAAAAAAAAGTAATAAAAATTTGGTGATATTATCGTACGTCGTACATGGTGTAAATTTGAGTTATATTTTTTTTTTCGAGCCGGTTTTACACTGTACCACATCTGTCTGTTATACTGAACTCCATTCAGTATTTATACAGTTCTATATATACGTGTGGCATACAGTATGTATAAACCCGTCCGACTGTCCCATATGATACATATAAGTTTGTACTCGTGAAAGGCATAAGCATCTCCGATGGTTTATTTTACTTGTGGATTCTTTGCTTTGAATAATAACGTTGGAATAACCACTGCGTATCCATCCTCTCCTACGTGACAATTTGAAAATCCTTTTAGCATTGGATTAAATCATACGCCGGGTAATACGAAACTTTAATAGACCCTCTTAACGAAGAAATAATAAACACTCGTAGAACAAGAGAGAAGCATATTGGAAGTTTCATGGAGTAGTAAAAAGAGAAGAAAAAAAAAAAAACAGTTCCTCCGTCCAAAAAGGAAATGAAAGGAATCGATCGATTGAAATAAATGTTAATATATCGATAATATCCGATAGATTGACGTATACAAACTCATTGATCAATTCGATTAAATTCGATAGCAATCACAAGCGATATTGTTTATCGAAATCCTTTGAATTTCTAGAGTATAAGATTCTTCAAAGGATAACTCGTGCCAGAGTCTTCGATCTTTTTATTGCACGTCGCCGCACATCACCTGGCGCCATGACTGATCGTCATTCGATAAAAAGTGACAGACCCATATCCAGAGATCGATCGATCGAAAGACGTGCCAGTTATAGATCAAAGGCACGACAAGATTTTCACAAGCGCGCGGATACACACACGCACAATGTACGAATCCTGATTTGAATGTACGAATCCTGACGTTGGCAAATAAATTAATTGCAAAAACATTATAAAAGTCAGAGTGACGGGTATCAAATGGCTAATTGATTTCTTCTTATCGATCCTTACGTTTTACCAGACCTCGTAAAAAAAAAAAAAAAACAAAAAAAAACTTGTTTTTATGTCATTATATTTCAGCTAATGAAACACGATAGCATCTGGGATAAAACGAAAGAGCGCGGGCAGAAGACACGAAGGCGTCGCGACGCTTCCATGAGAGAAGAGAAGCCGACACTCACGCGGCGCGTCACGTGCTATGGCGTAGCGAGCTAATTAAGCAAATATTCCAAGGGATGATCCCCACCATCATCCCTTGCGGTCTGGCCGTGGCAAGCCGAATTCGCGCGTACAAAGGGGATGAACGTGGTTTCAGATGGAACTGCATAGAGAAAAAGGGAAGCACGTGTATATACATATAACTTATAACAAAGTTATATAAATATACTATATCGTACAACTTGTATCATTTGACGCAACCTGTTACCATCAACTTCGTTTGTCTTCGCGAAGCTGCTTTGATACTGAGACAGAATTGAAAAAAAAAAAAATCGATAATAAAAACAAAAATGTTAAGATAAAAATATAGGACTGATATCAGATAAAGATTTAGTATCAGTTCATAGGAGAATTCGGGTGGCCATGGAATGAAAAGGATCGAGTTGAGAGCAGAGACAGAGCTGTCTCTGCGGATCTGGTAAGCTCATCACATTCGAGCCAATGGTGTCTGGCGCGTAGCCAGAAGCGTACGAGTCCCTACGGTACTGGATACGCCTATGTGAATATGATCTTGTTGTGTCTGGAGGATCTGGCTTTGAAAATTTGCTGACTCTGATAGGAGCTCGATAATAAACAGCTGATACGTTGTAGCTATAACAAAGCCAGTACAGGTAGTACCGACTGAGTGTGTTATAGATAAAGCAAGATTGCTGTGTATAATTGAAAAAGAAACAAAAAATGACGCAAAAGTACAAAATATCAGTCGCCGTAAACTGACACGGAATGCCAATGGGAAATACGAAGTTTAATCAAGGACGAATAAATGAGGTCAATTAATGATTATGATTAAAAGACAAATTCATTTTTTTTCTTTTCAATGCACGACCATATTATTTGTTTAATCCGACCTAAGACAGCTGCATTGAAAATTCTGATAAGCTGTATCAAGATGGAAGATTAGCTTGGTGTCTATAGAAATTAGCTTTTACCTGCTACTGGGATAATAAACATGTATGTGATCTGACACGTCTTGATACGTACGTATACGTGGTACTTAAAGTGCCAAGTGTATATGTCTAGTATATGGGTGGTAGTCACTTGGTAAGTGAGATCTCACGGAGGCGTCCCGACGCGGGTAATCAAAAGACGAGATTTATAGCGACAAGATATATCGATAGTATTATTAAGATCCTTAAGCCTTAAGACGTCGCTACGCAATTTTATTACGTGCTCTTGATTCTACGGATTCGCGATATCTCTATGCGTTAGCGTTAAGATTTCGCTTGAATTAATTACAATTTTTACGTAACATCTTTTTACCGTAATTTCATAGTTTCCCATATAAACGTATACATGGCGCGAATAAAATATGCAGAAAACTAACTTCCTGATAAATTACGTAACATCCCGATACATTAATTTAACATACATATATCAGCGTACTAGACTCGTAGTAGTGACTTCCCACAGTAATTTGTATCCCCAAGTCGACGACCCGGTACTTGAGCGTCGCGACGCTCAAGTTAGCTCTCGACGTAGGAGGTGCAAAACAGCGGGGTTTGACGAGAATGCAGATGGGGATGTTGAGATCGTATTTACAAAGTCAACCTCCCCGCAGCATCTTCCACTGCTCTAAGATGCATCTGCGAACCAAGATGGAGATCGAGTCGGTCTCTTATCTCTTATCCATCTAACGGATATAAAAGTACGAGGCGAGAGAACGATTTTCCCACTCTCTATTGGCGCGAGGAAGCCGAAGGCCGATATAGGGGAAGAGCATAAACCGCATTGCGTCAGCTGATTCCCGAGAAATCGACTTATAACCTTACGACGGCCCCAACCGATTCTCCGCTAAGACCTTTTTCCAAGGATCACGAATACCGGCTTTCGTCACATAGCATCCTCCTTACACTTGCTTCGTCCTACTCGTGTCTTCTCTCTCTCTCTCTCTCTTGTAACCGGCAATGGCAGAGGCCTAACCCCTTTTCCACATAAAGTTACTACTATCCTTTGCCATCATGCTTTCTGTAATAGTACTACTGGCTATGCCGATGCGTTTGTTATCACCTCGATAACTTCCCTTCGACTTTTCGATAACAAAAGACTGCAAGTTGCACTAGCCAAAGACGATTATAAGAATTGACGAAAAATCAAATAAATTTCGAGTGACATTTATTATACTTAAAAAAAAAAAAAATATCGACCTATGCATACTATCAATTACTATCTATTTATATCAATTACTATGACAAGAACTATCTTTAGCCGATACAGTATCTCCGAATAACACTGTATACATGTAGCGTACACGACCGAGCTAATTTTCGCGAATCCTAGTAGTTCCTGGCGAAGCGACTGGATTATCGTTCGCTTAGGTTCGCGCGTGACTTTGTCCCCCAAGCTAAGTACGACGTCTATCCCGAGAGAGACTACGTAACTCGGAGCGTCGTCGACGTCGGATCCTAATCCTGGTAATTTATAGTGCAAACGTCGTATTATCGAAAGGGCTAATAAATATCGATATATCGATACTGCGAAAGTCAAGCGTTAGCTTGACTAAGCCAGTCGTAGGTGAAGGTGGTCACGTATGCGTTACGTATAAACGGACGTTAGGTAAGAATAAAATGAACACGAGTACCCACGTTTTATGTCGCTTATTGTAAAGCGTATCTCGTACCTCTAATTAAGTAATACAATCACGGGAAATCGCACAAGGCACGCACGTGTATATCGATCGACGCTACACGGCTTAATGACGATCATCTACATGTAAATGATCCACGACGACGCGAAAGCGATTTTCTCAGAATAAACCGGCACGTCGCTCGGTACACAAATCAAAGGACTATTAATAATCTCGGCACTCGCCACGCGTGTTCTCTCCTATTAGAATGTGAATGAAGCGCTTCATGGGGAGTGTCCCGTAGTGTAGTATTAAGGCCGATATACAGCGTCATAGTTGATCGACAGCGCGTATACATGACTGAGGAAACGATTCGCCTAACCCCCGTGGCATAGTTAATTATTCCCTTTGGTCCTAGGGAATTTAACCTGCTAAAAGATTGGTGAGTCGATTCGAATCTACGGGGAATAGAGATATATGTACCCCGTCATCTGTCATCCTGACGGGATATTATAGGTAATTTATTTTCAAACGGTATTTTAAATTTGTTAAATCCCTATTGCATTGGTTACCTATGATACTTGCTATTGGTTCACCGATACGATTTCTCTATCTTTCTGCTCTTGGATTTCTGCTTTTGGAATTTTTATGTGTCGCGCTACCGGAAGTTACTGACGTCTTGGATGGAGATGGTCTGAGGTTGCTTGAGTTATTTCTATGTTGTAGCGTCGCGACGCTAGTTCGCTACGTCAAAGTAGAATGATTGGACCTTCCGTTACAGACAGTACTTTTTTACGATACGTAAAGTACTAGAAAACGCATATATTATTTTTAATCTCCATAGCGATAGGTAGAAACCACAGTGTCTGATTAGGAACTGTCTGTATCCACTGGAATGACGTTGAGCCGTCAATCCTGAAACGTATTAAGCTGCTTCAACGTCGGAGCATTGTTGGATCCGGTAACAAGTATTCCTATACTACTAGTGTATTGGTTTTTGGTGTTGGTACTGGTACCGGTATTAGATCTAGATGCTTGTGGCGGATATCCTGGATGGTCGCTTCCGCTCGAATGCACGTTGCAAATTAAAATACAGAGGAGCAAGTATGGGCTGTGAGCGAGACTCAGGTCGATACAGCATCACAATGGAGACACAATATGGACCACCGGATGAGAGCAATTCTTGTCGTTCTTTAGTAGCGATTGATTCCCTTTGTCGGATTTTTTTTTAAATAAACGAGCATCCCTTATCTTTGTTTTTTCTTCTTCCGTATAAGATCCCTACACATTTTTGTTTTAATGCGTTTTATTACGATTGCATCGTATCCAAATATAAACAGGCATCGAAATGAATTTGCAAAGATTATCGGTTCGCGATATATTTGGACTTTTGGCTATTATCGCCGTCGCGACGCATCCGCGGTGGCTTTCGACGCCGTTCAACTTTTCTCATTAATCACTGAAAACTTGAGGATTCAAACGTTTCTTCGTGGGAATCATATTTCTCATGGATTTTTGAAGAAATACAAAATTGTTATTACCCCCGTCTTTGAATTCGGCATTTTCGTATTTGTGCGAAATAAGAATTTTCTTTTGTGCGAATAATCCGACGTCAATGATAGAATTCCATTGTTCCAATAAGTTTGCCAAGGTATTCAATCTCGCTAATTAATTTCGATTCTCCGCCATTGATACGGATTCGATCGGTATTTTGGAATTCAGATTAGATCCTAAGGGATATTTTCGAAGTTTCCCGGTTCTGGGGAATTTTCGCAAATAAATTTCGCCGTAAATATCGCTAAACGGATTTTCACAATTTTCCGCCAGCGTTCCTTTGTCATTGGCGAAAATAACATACAAAAAGAAAGAAAAAAAAACGTAATACCCACGATATAACGCAAAATAAATTTTACATAAAAAGTCATTGGCCAATCATTCTAGATCAATGAATTCTGAGAAAGATCAATAACCCTGATTGCAGGACGCATTAAAAATAAATATAAAACTCTCATAATGATCATTACGTCGTATAATGACACATGACAATGCACGATCCCATATACGATAAGCTACCTATAGTATCGATACGAATAAAATTTCTCATATCCGATCAGCGTTCAATTGGAAAGCAAATGTGAAAAGGATCAATAAACAAAAAGTTAATTTATACCATATAGAAAAATTTAAATAATTTTTTTTTTAACGACTATGCTTCCTATATTTCATACACATACACTTACGTATACTCGAAATGATTTCATGCATGCTCCACGTATGTGTCGACGTGCAGTGGTCGCGTATAGCTCCGTGCTTAATGACGCAAGACCGGCCATATAATTGCCTTGTTATCCGCTCATGATCGCCCCTGGCCCATTCGCATAAATTCATCGTGTTTTCTTAGGCGCGCCATTCGCCCAACATACTTCGCTCAATCGAGGTAAGAAGTTGCATCTCCGCCATATGCACTCGATGCATTTTGCCATAAGTAGTCGATTGATTTATGACGCCCTGCCATTCAAACCGATCTCCCCCTTTACCGATCAGTAACAGTTGTTCGAACGTGGGAAAATTGACGATCTCAAAAATATCGATCGATCCCATCAATCGATCAAATACTATATCGACATCGATACTCTTTGATCCGACACGATGAACCCAAAGTGGATTTCATCCTTTTTCCCGGGTTCAAGAGTTACGTAATACAAAGTGACTCTGGGCGCTTTTGGCGTATCCGTAATTTCTGTTTTCTATCTCGAAAGACCATAATGCTTTCGTTACGCCAGTGGAACGGCAGATGGCGAAAGAGGGCGTCGAAGAAATATGGGAGAAGAGTGTCGGTAAGCAAGCGGAAGTGGGGAATACGTAGATGTACGGCGGTTGCCGAAGAGCCGAATAACGCAACTTTTACGGAACTCGTAAAGCTCTCTCGGCGGAGCCAACCCGCCTCCTTATACTATTTCCTTCCTTCCTTCCTTCCCTCATTCCGTCGTTCCCTCGTTCCCTCGTTCCATATCACCACCCTTCATTCTCTCACCCTCATCGTATTCGGAGCCATAGGGTCAGCCAACCATTTTTGTCTGTCCTTCTACCCTTCGAACTATATCTATATATACACGTGGTTACCCACCTACCAACCTACTACCTATACCTTCTTTTATCCTACCCACCCTAACCTGCTTAACCTTATATCTTATCTCGCATTCATAATCTCACCGGTTCCACTGCATTTTCGCGCTCCACCAAGTCCCTAGACACTTTCGTTTTTTTGCAACGGCAATGTATTTTACCCAAGATTCTTTACTCTTACGGCTCCACGCCTAACCTTATCCTCCTTCTCTCTCTCTCTCTCTCTCTCTTACTGTACTTTTATATAGACACGGGTGAAAGAGCGAACATATTTCTTTCTTGGGAATTCGATATACGAGTGTGCTCGACGTAGATTTCTGGCACACGTAATTTCACCAGTATGACGGATAATCGTTTCAGACAAGTGATCTCCATTTTCTTACTATAACATTGCGATGATCTAGCGAATAAAAAACATTACTAAAAGTCACGACAAGCGACGTTCTTTATATAAAATGAATTCACGCTTGTTAATTAAATACTAATGTCATTACTCACTCGATACGAAGTCACTGAATTATCTCAAGCGTCATTTTATAAAGTGGATCGACATACCTGAAACATAAAGTAGAAAAATGTCAGTGAAAAGCAAAAAAAAAAAAAACAATTAAATACCCAGAGGCATACAAGCGGTAACGAGTATAACCTTAAAAAATTGGAATCGTCCCGGAATGCAAATGGCTACCGTTAAGTAGCTTAAACGTGCAATTCGTCAGGACGACGGGATAAAATTCCAGATATCCCAAGAGCCGAGTTCCCAAAGAGCTAATTGCATGGTAGAAGTGGACCAAATGAATAAGCGCACTCGGCCATGAGCCATAGAAATATCGAAACAGCAGAAAACCTGCTCTGGTTAAAGGGATGGATGGGAGGGACGATGATGGCGAATCTCCATAAAGTCCCATTCGCCGAGACAAGCCGACCGTGTAAAATCACCGGAAATAAAGTTTGACTGCGGTCTGCCGGTGGTCACTGCTGTGGGTGATTATTGCGCCTGTAATAGAGTGAGTGTGACGTGTAGCAGGTGCGAGTAATAGTCGACCGCGTATTTCAAATTGAGAAAAAATGACTTAACCGTGTTTACTTACATACAGTCCAGAGAAAAAGTCGAATGGCGCCAGTGAGTTAGGTTAATTGTATTAATTACAAAAAAAAAAACATTTTTTTGTACGCAACGATGGGGATGCTAAGTGCACCACTGTATCTAAGGGTGGTAATTACTAAGTGAACCTTGCAAATTGCACTGGAATTAATCAACAAAGTGACATACGTGCTGCCGGAGATAACGGAGTCAGTGGTACTGGATGCTGCGATTAAGGTTAGGTTACGTTACGTTCGCCTGGAATTGTACGAGGGATTATTGCCGGAAGGACGATTAATTTCGCCAGAAGATAAGAGGACCTTAAGGCTACTGCTAGGAGTGAGGGGATAAGGATATTAGCCATCCGTTCTCTTACCCTCGGATCAGTCATCGACCCCACGCGTCACTCGTTGCTTATCTCGAATGGCAATTAGTGACATTTACAAATTATTCTCAAGTACTTTCGTCTTTCCTATTTTCAAGATAAAGGACAGACGCTGGTTGTTGGGAATTTAATAGATTTTTTTTTTATAATGCAAATTTCAGAAATGCCGAAATGTCTTTGATAATTTCTTACGGATGACATGGGTCTTGTGTTAATTGGCAAAAAAAAATTTTTTTTCTTTTTTCTTTTAGCAAACAGAAAACAATGAACCGAATTGCATGGTTCGTTAACGTTGTTCCTTCGTTTAATCGATTAAATGCAGCTTCGCCCAGTGGTACAGCGAAGAGGCTCGCAAGCTCCGTGCAATTTGCACGGCGATCGCGCGCAAGTCATTTTGGCAGGTACAATGGATATACGGTAAGCAATTCATTGGCATGACGTGCATTCCTAGAATTCCAGTTAAGACCTAGACGGTAATTATCCGCCACTTCTGTGGTAACGAAGCCAACCTCGATCTCAGACTTATCCTACTACTCACTGATTCTCCGTTCCCAGCATCCCTGGCTCCTCTCGCACAGTCATCGTCATCGTGGTCGGGGTTAATTAAAATTCGAATCTACACCGGGTCTAATGTCGATCGAGATGACGCGTACAAAAACAATTCTTCCACATCGTTACTCTGCATCTCAATTCCGTAATGACGTTCCACCCGACGTCTGGGATCAATACGATTCCGTTGGATCCTAAGAATTAATCAGTAACGATCCCTGCCCCGTGGATCCAAGAGATGTTTCAGTAATTGATTGCATTTTTTTTTTGTTGATAAACATTTTTGTCAATATTTCAAACATACTCTTTTGTCGAGATTGATACAAAAATATATATATATTTTTTTTTGAATTTAATGATTGCATTACTGACAGCCATAAAACCGCGTTCAAATTCTTCCTGCAATGTATTATCAAGGGATAAGCAAATTTTACATATGCATTTGTGTATCAGCATCCCTCTCGCTTCCTGGATACACGTGAGGGATACAGTGGTCCATAGTAAATTCCTCGAATATTTGAAATTGGTACGGTGGACCAATGTTACCGCATGTGGGGTTACCGTACATATAGAAGCATCCCTGAACCATACATGACTGCGTCTATGGCTACGAAAGAAATTTCAAACACGTCAATGTGAACTCCTCTGACTCGTACTACGGGTGAAGACGGAAGGAGAAAGAAAAAAGTTTTTTTTTTTTTTGAAAAAAACGATAAAAAAAGTCAACGAGGAAGAAGATGGAGAATGGCAAAGAAGCATAGCTAGACACCCACGTGTCTGGTTTGCATAAATTGAAGCGTCTCTCGATACCTTCTCGAATTTAAATCGACGACTGTCGGAAGGGACTGGGGAATAAAAAAAATAAAAACCAAAAAGCAATCAGTACAGTTTTTTTTTTTTTGCTTTCAAGTCGCCGATATACGATTACGCGTAAGGTGCACGATTCTTAATTATTGCGTGCGTTACACGTATAAAATGGCCGAGATGTTGGAACACGTGGGAAGCTTAATGTATACTGGGCTTAATTAAGACCCGTTCTGAGCTTAGATGTTAATGTATTTAGGTAGGTGGCTGTGCAGGGTGATGTCTTGAAATATTATACCGCCTCATGGATTCTATGGGATATATATATATATATATATGTGTGTGTGTAGGTATAACATAATCACGATCTTCATGTTTGTAGAATACAGAAAGGTCTTATATGTCCGTAGAAGAGGCACTCATCGGCCATTTCGGTTTGCCAAATCTTTTGAGCGAGAGAAGACTGTGAGATTATTACGAATGAAATGAATGATTGGAGAATCCAAAATGGTTGACGTATAATTAAATACGTTTTCTATATGATTAGGATCTTTTCAATCGTGATATATATATATATATACACTTATGTATGCTGTATCTATAGGATACCAATGGGTGCGACTACGATTCTAAAGAAGCAGTTGTTATTGATCTCATTAAATAAAATGGGGTTGACAGCAGCCGAGATAACCGTGATTGCCGCATGACGTGGGATGACGTTACGAACGAAACTGGGACCCCCTTACGTTAACGATGTATCAACCCTATCGAACTATTAAATAGCTATCTTAATAGCTTGTCCGAATGAATTAAAACAATCGTTCGGCCTTTCGAGCTCGATCATTCGATCGTAGAAGTACCAGAAAGGCACAGGATCAACGAATCGAAAATCGAATTTAATAAATCGATGAATATACAGATATTACGATAATGTACGATTTAATAGTGAAAATCATAAAATAAAGGAATAAATATAAAAATATTAAAAATATATAATTTAACAGATTTTCTCGTTTTTACGTAAACGCTCTGAATCGGTATCGTCTTATTATCTAAAGGGTAAAATATCAAGAGCGTTAATTTGCAGACCGTAGCAATTTCCTAGCTCCCCCGGGAACAAAAGTATCTCCATAAGTCTCATCCGCATAAAGTAAGGCAAATACGTGAACAAAGTTGCGTAAGCACTTGTGCAACATGGAAGTTCGAGAAGTCACGAAAATCCCCTTTCGGATTCCCCAGGGAGAGCTTAGTTATAGAAGGGGGGGTGGGTGGGTGGGTTACTATCCCTAAGGAGTAAGGGTGAATCCTCCCTGTCAGGAAGCAGGAAGTTGCTTCCGCGAGGGTGACTGAAATTCGAAATATTCCTTTGCCGTAAGGATTTTGGACATCCGGTATATATATACAGACACGAGTCAAGCAAGAAGTATATCACGTAAGTGTCGGAAGCGAGTGTCACGACTGATAAAGAGACACCCCTTATATAAACCCTTATACGAAAGTTGCGTAACGTACCCTGAAGAAAATTAATTTTCGAGGCCTCCGGACTAGTGCGGTAAAAAAAAAAATAAATAAAAATAAAACTAAATTTCGCGTACGACAATAATTTCATTACGATTAT
>JARPRG010000657.1:429181-441798 GCA_031001745.1 Hartigia nigra | reverse complement strand
TCTCCGTTCCCGTGGATTAGCTGTACCTGCTCCGGTGAGTCGCACGGATTTTATTACTTGGTGCTGGGATTTCGAAGTGTCTGAGAGCCATAGGCGTCAGGCTCCCTGTTTCGCTCACGATCATACGTTCTGGACTCCCGGTTTTGGATTTTGTCTGTCCGCGTTCCTGTGAAAGTAGTTCTAGCTGGATTACACTATTTACCGGTCTCTTACTCCGACCCTCTCTACCACAACCTGCAGCCTGAGCGGCCATGCATTTCCGCAACCGTTCGCTCTCGTTCATGCATCCAGTTACGTTTGTCAATTTTACGCGCCTCCAAAAATTGACGTTTTCTGTTGCGTTTGTCGATTTCACGCGTCTCCAAAGATCTACGGATCTCGTTTCACGGCTCTGTGCCGCTTTGGTGAAGACGAGGGCGACCCACCTCGTCTTCCAGGACATACCGGTTCGTCGGCACCGGTGAAACAAAAGCTGGCTGGTGCCCAGCCGTGGCTTGCGGATGCATGAATGGGGGTGGACGGCCGAAGGTGACGTTTTACCGATCCCGATCTCGCGTGGTTAGAAAATACGTCACAAAAAATATATATATATATATATATATATATTATATATATTATATATATATATATGTATCTGATATAGCTATCATGATCGTTCTTCGCCGAAAACTCGATCAGTGACATAAAGGAAGAAGAGAAGCAAGAGATTATAAGGGCAGAGTTGCCACATTTTCCAATAACAATTCAGGGAGAAGCGAAGAGGAAAAAAAAGGAGTAAAATATAGTTCCTCAGGCACTCCTTAAAATTCATCTCTCGAAAAGCAATCGGCGTGGCTCGCCTGATTCCGCCACAATGGTATTGATGCGTGATAGAGAGCAAGAGAGGAAAAGGAAAAATTGCAGGAGAGTAAGAAAAAAGTAAAGATTTACCCACGTGTTATCCAATATCGTAGTATCTGGCAGTGAAAGTAAGAGAAAAAAATGTATTTTTGTAACAATAGGTACGGGTAGCTGATAACAACATGGACAACGATAATGACGGAGATGACAATGATAATAAGAATTATAATAATATTCTCAATATTAGTTCGGTTAAGTTATCACTTTTGAAGACAGTCCAGAGACCGTAGGAGCGCTTCGAACTTTATTCTATCTTCGAAATTAGTTCACCCGTCTTGGCACGTCTTTGTCGAGCTGTTGGTGATAAAGTTTAGTATGCTAATTCGCAGAACAGCTGCGCAACTCACCCGCCACCCTGAGCACCAGTCCTCCTAACCAGTTCAGAAGCGTGCAACCCCTGCCCGACCACGAATACCCAGCTATCCTTCTCCATCATCCTTGAAGATGGAACTACCTCTTCTCCAGATAGATTCCTCCTCGTCGTCCTTCTAGTCGTTCCTCTTGATCGCCCCGTAGTTCGTCTTCGTAGGTAGATGATGAGAATCTGTAGATTCTACAGAAAGAGAGAGAGAGAGAGAGAGCAGAGACGGATGAAACAGAAAGTGCCCGAAAATTATTGAATTTAAATTGACGCAATTAAAATTTAACTTACGACGCCTCTCGGCGTCCTGGATGAATTGAAAATGCAAAGAGAAACACGACTGAGATCTCACGGACCTCGGTACTCAGCATCCTGATGAATCGGGTCCGTTTTACGCCCTGAGAAATTTCGGATTTCCTGACGATAATCCTAAGTCGGATAAGGCGAGGAGAATCGGTGCTCTGAACGTAACGGAACGCGGAGTTACTGAAATTCGAGGAGCCCCTTAATTCCAAGACGAATCCTTCACGGATTCTCTCTCTTTCTCTGATCTTCTCGTTCCTTATCTCTTTCTTAAATCATCTATCTTTCTCTCTCTCTCTCTCCTTATTCAGATTCAGAGTCTACTCGGGGATTGTTTGTCTAGTATTTATTTGTTTTTCTTCCACCCCAGTTTTAATTCCCTTTTTTACTTTTCACTTCAAATAACATTAGCCAGGTATTTGATGGATGCTCTGAACCACTTTTCTCACCATCCAAGTTTTCACCGAATCTCTGGAACTCCTTATGTATTTTTACGCTAGATATTGGTAGCCGTGGCTTGTTCAGGATCTTTATGAATTTTTTATATACTATCAGTAAGGTCAGCAGCCCATCTCTTATCGGTGATTGCGATAGCATAATTTTCATGGTGAATTTTCGTCATTGTTGACGTTTCTTAGATGACGTCAATTGGAGAATATTTAAGGCTCATTGATGTCTGACGGTATCGAGAATCGCGGCATGTTAGCTCACACAGTCCATCCGCTAGGAGAGAAACTACGTTAGTGGTATTCAGTGAGCGAATGAATAGGGACCAGAGATGGCTGGCTGGCTGGTTGGTTGGTTGACTGGAAGGGTGGCTGGCTGGATGGCTGGCTGACTGCCAGACAGCAAGTAACTTATTATATCTGGCATTAAATTATTATAGAGCCCGCTCGACAATGGGCACAGCCGAGTGCATAGGAAACGATTAAGCCGAACCGACAGATCCAGAGAATTGTGGAAGGGAATCCTCGTTTCGCGCCACCACCTCTCGTAATAGCGCGATTCGTGTGAAGCAAAAAAAAAAGGGAGGATATGAAATTATGACAGAACAAAAAAAAACGGACGAGTGGAAGAGAAAAATGATCAAAACGTACTCTTGCCATCTTTATTCGCCTACCAACCATGGGCTCAGTGCCACGTGGAGAATTTGTTTAATTTCAAAAACCAAATTGCTCGAAAAATATACCTACCCCTATGATAATGTATGCCCGTTCTAAATGGTCTGACTCGTGACGTATAAATCACATCACCCACGTATAAAATATCGTACACTGCACAGGGTGAAAAAATTAGAATTTTTCGTCGGGCTTCATTACACGTAGCTTGGTAATTTTTGTTTAAATTGTTTCCATAAACAATAATGAATAATTTTATATACTTTATCAATGTCTATTTTTCTTAAATACGATTGTTTTATACAAAATGTATTATGCATTGGATGACAGTGGGTTTCGACACACCCTGTATGCTGAGAATATGCATATAGATAGACAGACGTGCATACGTATATTTTACGTAGGTTCATCTGCGGTATTTTCAGCATGAACAGGAAAAAAAGAATTGTTAATGCTCATATTATAAACAGAACAGAGCGCGACCACAAGGCAATGACATACACCATATTAGTATCAGCTTGGGGACTGGTTTAATCGCTGGTGCTAATATTACCCACGTGTTCCCATCCAGCATCCCAAGCCGCAACCCATACTTTTCAAAGTTACCTCTACTACTCTTCAGCCAAACTCCAAAACCTTCCTACTATGATGACTCTCGAGTTTTGCGTATTACGCCACGACGAAACCACAATCGATGCAAATGTATATTTAAAGCGAAAAATAAAGGTCGACTGCTACGCCGCGCGTGTATTTTAGTAAATAATGACAGTGTCGGATGTAGAGGCGTAGTTGTCATTTGAACAGCTTAGGAATTCAAATGGAAATATTGAGAGGATCTTTTTCATATTTTACAAGAACTTTCATCTTCAAAAGATTCTTATAAAAATGTCGTTTTTTAAACTTTGTACAATCCCCTTGGTCTACTTGTAGTAAATATTCCATTACAGTTGTACGATGCAGCAAAAAAAAGTTTGTCTTGCAGTGATATTTGTACTTGGTAATTACCCACTTGGGACATGTAGGTACGTTACTTTTGATCGTATAAAACGCTGGTGCTACGTCGGTAATTGGAGATCGTTCTTACCAACGGCAGATAAATTATCTGCAGTAGAAAAGTTTATTTATTTTTTTTTAATTTATACCTCGGGTGCTTTAAAATTAAATTTGAAAGAACTGTCTGCCGAATCTGTAGTAAATAATCCTTTGACTTGAAATTTCGGCGTGTTCTCAGAATTTACAACTGTCGCTTTATCATGCTCGGTAGATACTTTATCAACTGCGGAAGCTCTTCTCAGGAAGACAGATTTTTTTTCTGCATCTGCTGAATTCGTGAACTTGACGTTCGACACAGTTTTTCGAAGTTTCTTCTCGTCCTGCGCCATTTTTTCTCGGTAATCACCAAAAGTATTTCGCATGACTTGCCGCTTCTTTACGATCGGAGCAGAATTGCTTTTCAAAATGTTCACGATCTTGTTCATGTCATGCATCTGCTTCTCAGGTAACTTGCCACTTGCCAATTCTATCTGCAGCTGCTGTATGCACCAGCAGAGCTCGACTTCAAATTGATTTTCAGCCTCCGGATCTAATCCACTAGCTGTCGATGCTGGGGAACTTGACGACGACGAGGAAGAGGGTATACTTGAGGGTACTTGTGGTGGCATTGCTCTAGTTTTACCTCTAGCTGGAAACGTCTTTCCACCCTGAAAGTAAAATGTCAAGTAGTCATAGAATTCTCGAATCTGTTTTACCATAAGAACGTATAACCTCGCTGACACCATAACCTTAAAATGTTAACAAACTGCTTCACGTTGTTCTATTTAATAATTGAACAGTGCAAAATGTAAACTTACAGGTTTATATTTCGGCGGCATACTAAGGTAATTTCTTCAGAGCACTAATTAATTTTTTCACTGCACAAACGTTAATAATCGTTTCAAAACACCTCGTGACTACCTTACTTTATTTCAGTTTGCTTTTCTTTCAGTAGTAGTAACTCTTACCGATAGACGTCTCTCGGGGCACAGATCAGGGCAAAAGTGGGAATAAGATTTACCACTGGAGAACATCCACCTTTATACTTTCTTACCTTTCGTTCAATTGATTTCAGTCCACAAACGAGGACAAGTACTAACTTTTATACTTTGGCTAAGGTTATTCAAGCCTGATGCATCGATTGACGTTATACATGAAGGTATAATGAAAAGGACATTAACTTACTTCGACAATTTATTGCATATATCGTGCCGGTATAGAAATATTATACAAATTCGAGGATGATCCGAACAAACATCGTATGTGTCTGAAACCTAAATATTTTCTTCACCGCCATCATTGTCATCGTCATCGTCAACATTTTTATCCTAATTTTCATTAATACTTGAGAGAAATAACGTAACAACGAATACGCGCATGAATTGAATTTTTGGCAAATAATTTTTTTTGTTTTCTTTCCCACGTCTTTTATACAATTTACGGAAAATTAAACAAAATATACTTGTACGCACCGTTGCATCGAAATAATTCGTTCTGTGCATGGTAAATGCAACGAGTGTTTCCCTGCAATTTTACATCCCTTTTTTTGTTTTAATTTTGTTTTTGTTCATTTTATTTACAGACCGCTTTGGTATTGCGAATAATAAGATTGGGTTCTTGTGCCCGTTTGCTGCGTGCGACTCCTCCTTACCTACTATAATACAGTTGTAACGTCTCTCTGTCTTTCATCTTGTTACGATCCTTTTCTTTTTTCTCATATTCTGATAAATTTTTCCATTTTTTTTTTGTTTTACTTCACTGAAAAAAGCACGTTGTTGCCAGTGTCTTGTATGGATGTATCTACTTCATATTCTGAGAGTAATACAATAATAGTAATTATAACGCGGCTAAACGGCATTCAATTCTATTAATATTATATTATATTATTCTTTGTGGGCCTGAGTATATTTATCATCGTTTAACCTCCCAACACCTTACGCGACCACATGTTCAGGCGGGGTTCGTGTCTCAGCTATTCTCGGCCTTTGCGGTAATGACTTTAATCGTTAATCTCTCTATCTCTCTCCCTCTCACGTGTTCATCATCCTCCCTAAATTTATCGCACTTAATCATTTACTTATTTTTTTATTTATTTACAAAATTCGTACAGTTCGCTCTCTGGCAGTCGTTATTCGTATTCCTCGAACGTTACGTGATTCATGACTATAATGCAAATGAAAACAATTTTTTTTTTTTTATCTTATCCTCTCCTTCGTTTCTCATAAGCAATTGAAAATAATGACCGCCATCGATAAAATAAATCGTACAAATGATCTTCTCCTTTCCAGTATTTCTGGATTCTTACAGTGTTAACTGCCATACTCTGTTTATACGTTTTTGTTGTCCCTCCAGCTCTCTGGCTCTCTCCAGAGAGCAAAATTTCATTGCGCAATAAATCGCACGATCATGTCAAGTTAATGAAATCGTGATGATCCGCACGAGAACACAGTGACAAAACAGCAGTAACAACAGCAAAAAATTCGCCTCCTTCGTTGGATACCAACAGTCAGTTTCACATCGTTGAGTTCCCAGGCGAACTGCCACAAGGCCGACGGAAGTCATCAGCCAGGAAATTCGCGTGGTGCGCGCGACGATGAGACGTCCGAAGATCCTAATACTGTACTATGGACTTCCGGTGTCGTGATGAAGGGAGTCGCTGTCGCTTTCCAAATAAGTTACGTAGCTATCGGTACTGTCCGGATGCTGGCCCATGTCTGGCCCACCTCCACCACCTGGATGGTGGGACCCAGGAGGTGGTAAAGGACCTCCACCGCCACCACCATCATTCATCGGACCCCCCAGCATCCCAGGCGGTGGTAGTTGAGGAGGCGGAGCGCCATGAAGATCGTAACCATGCATCTGTAAAGGCCATTTTGGTTGTTTTTTTTTTAAGTCCACCAGCTCTACAGATGCTCTTCAATATCCAAACTGTCCACGTTATCAAGAGCAATTCCTGACGAGGAGATTTATCTGACCTGCGAGACCAGATGATGAAACGAGGGTGCGTTCGGGTCCAGTCGGTCCAGATCCGTGTTAAGGGCGAAGTCGGATAGCGCCTTCCAGGGTGGCTGATAAGCATGAACCTCTAATGGCGTCATACCGATCGGACTCTCATGGCGTACCGGGCTACTGGCCACCATAGGAATCCCATGCATTCCACCGAATCCTAATTTCCTCCCGTCCTGCAACGGGAAATACTTCGTACCGTTAGCTGGATGCACCTTGGACACATCTACGCGAGTACTCAGACACATATACATAAATTCAAAGTCATACTACCAGCATTAATTTTTTTTTTACAAATTTCTCTTTTTTTGTTTTTGTCTACTTCAAATTAATTACCTTTTCCTGTTGCATCTGCTGCTTCATGGCAATGGTCTTCTTCTTGTCCTTGCATCTCTTGTTCTGGAACCAGACCCTTATCACCCGAGGACTCAACCCAGTCATCTCGACCAGCTGCTCCTTCATCAGCGCGTCCGGTCGCGGATTCGCCGCGTAACACGTTCTCAGTGTGTGCAATTGTTTCTCATTGAGCACAGTGCGCACGCGGGTCGGCTTTCCGTCGGAACCGCCGCCGCCTTTGTGACTTCCGGTACCACGAGCACCACCCACGCCAGCCTTATGAGAACCGCTCTCCGAGCCAGAATCTAAAACAGGAATTACAGGATAAGTGATTACATGTAAATTCGCGCGAGTTTATCGTGTAGCCACGCTTGGTTAATGCAACCGGTAAGGAGATGCAACTGTGCAATTTACATTAGATAGAGATTAAAGGTTGCTCGACTTAATGGAGTCCATCTCATCTTCTTTATCTCTGCTCCCTCCAGGACGACCCTATTGGAACCTGGATATTATTACACGGTGCTTCTTCTACGGGATTTTCCTCGTTATTTGACGTACATACATGCCTTGTATGCGCCGCTCAGAAAGCAAAAGGACAAAATGAAAAAACAATGGTGCCGCTCGCAAGGTTTGAAACGGAAGGCTAACTGGGAAGCAAACGAAATCCAGAGCCTATTTTTGTGTCCTAAGCAAACAAAACGGTCCCAGAATCCGATGAGGAACCGCATACGTAGATATATATGAACATCGGTCACGGGAAAGAACTCTATACTCTCGTGAGCCCTTTTACTGCTGCCGCGTATTAGCTGTATATATATATACAAAAGATCCCAAAAAAAAAGCATACAAGAATAATGAGCAAAGGACTATAAGTAGAGAGAGCGAGATAAAGAGAGATGGGGGGTGAGGAGTACGAGAGAGATGGTATAACTGACATTTTAAAAAGTCAATTTTAAATTGCAATTTACTTGTCTATTTAGGAGTCTTGTACTGAATTAATTGGATAGTACTAATCCTTAGGTATACACTAAGAATTGAAAAAAAAAATGTCTATAATTTACGTAAAGTCACGTAGAACCTAGATAAGTAAACCCCGATTTGGAATCTTAAGAAAATTTCTCTTTACCTATAATCCAAAGCCTTGAACTTCAAGAATTTTTCAATCTCCAGCACGAGTCAAACGGGCAGATGCCAAATTGTTACAAGTATAATTAGTAAGGCAACGTGTTTTGAATGTTCAATTTTCGAGGGTAAATTTTCCCAAGAAAAATTGTAAAAAAAAAAAAATTCTATCGCAACCTTCAAACGCGCTTCAATTCCAAACTCCATGTAGTCGATAAATCAATACGAGAATTCCGTGTGAAATCCGTATGGTTATCGGCTGATAATAATTGTCAAACTTCATTGCTTATCCATTAGCGGTAAACCCGTAGTGCAATTCCAGGAATAAAAATGAGTGCAGAGTTAATATTATAGAGTAAAAGTAAAAAAAAAAAAAATAAAAAATAAGGGCTATCTAGAAAAATTCCACGAAAATCTTGCAATCCTCATGTATCGATGTACCGATAACAATCGAATATCGTTTCGTCTGTATTCGAATTATTACGTGAGACTTTTCCTTCGTATCGACTGACGTTTATCTATGACACTGAAAAAAAAAAAATAATAACTCGACAATCAAGCAATAATCAAAATTGTCGTTTAATAGATCCTCATTTCTCGGACTGACGATACGATCGATAAGATTTCTGTAATCGTTTCTCGATGAGTCATCGTTTCTACGAAAAATCATAGGAAATCAAATAGTCCATTAGTGCAGTGACGATTCATAAGTGATAGTCGTCTTTTGACTTACGATTGTCCGGTTAAGCAATAGCGAGATTCCCTTATTGTGAAAAATGTCAAAATTTTCAAGAACCAATCCGAGGCCATGCCCTGGCGATATAAACAGACAGTAACCAAAGTCGTACCATAGTATGAAACAATTTTCAAAAAAGAAAATAGATATAGTTAAAAAATATCGAACAACAAGATAAAGAAAGATGGAGGATAGTACCAGTCAGTACATGATGCATGAATAAAAAAATGGAAAAATGAGAAAAAAAGTCACGCGTCTCTGTGTGCGACGGTAGTTGACAGGGTGGTGTTACATTCGACACCTCCTGCTTACGGTCCCGTTCACTGGATTTACGTTCTTTCCTTCTTCTTTTTATTTCTTTTCTATCCCCCCCCCCCCCCCCTTCATTTTAACAATCCTCTACGCCGATGTGCAAGTTCAAGTAATAAAATTCCCGTAAGAGCCGCTACCCGTGTTGAGAGGAATAGTTATACCCATGTCCTACGACGTGTCGAAATAAATGCAACAAGATATCCGCTTGACGCGCTAAACCATGAAAATATAACCAACAAAAAGTAAGGCCGTGATTATTGATTGATTAAATTGAAGAAAACCAAAGAAATGTCACTAGGATCATCACTGTGTTAGCTTTTGGAAAATTGTTTCATTTTCCCTCCGCGCGTGGCGCCACTTGAGTAAGGCAGTGCCTAAAGATACTCATAAGGGACGCGTAAAAGGGTATCTAAAGTGTGTGTTGGGGTGGTCATTCAGTAGAATATTTAGACGGTGTGGACAAAGCCTAAATAATCCAGGATTTCACACGTGCAGCATCCTACTCCTGATCCCTGTGCTTGATCCTCGCTGTATGACGGTCAATCCTTTACCGTCCCCATATAACAGGGTAATAGCAATTATCAACATGTAATTACAAGCAGCCAATCCTAAGATAATATAACGCAGATTGTATTTGACAATGTTAATCCAAATGGATAATATCGTAATTTCAGGATCAGAGAGGGTGTCAAGTGGACTAAAGTTTATCCACGAATTATCTGACAAATGACCAGAAGACCTTTGATCCCTAGTTTGGAAGTACGCCCAGTCTCTTGAAGGCTACTAGGACATAGTATCGTATATGAAGGTACGTTCACACTCACCGGACATTGAACCGTCGTTGGGATGCAAGTGGTTATTGTTGTTCGTTAACGAGGCGTTGTTGTTGTTTTCATTTCCAGGTACAGCACCAGGACCGGAACAGAGTTTACCACCCTCGAGGACGTCGTGGTCCAGTCTGCAGAAAAGACCGTCGTGTCTCAGGGCAAATTCGTCACCTGGTACCAGCTTTCGCATACATGCCGAGCACCGGAAGCAGTCGATATGATAGATTTTCGTTTTGGCGCGCATTACGAAATCATTTTTGCTGAAGGACTGACTGCACTTGTCGCACTTGGTACCGAACAGCCTGAAAGTATAATTCGGTGTGATGAGTAAACGTTGACGATATACAATTAAGAGCGACGATAATAAACGTAAATAACGTTGAATAATAAGCATCAGGTTAGATTAGACAACAGGTATATCGGACGATAATTAACTGCTAATTAGGTGCTTGATAATTATACGAAACGTAGGTAACTGTTTTATCTCTTTTTATATTTTGTCGCTTTTTGCAATAACGACTCCTGCCATACGATAACGTATCGTAAATATTATATGACGAAAATTTCCTATTTTTTTTCTTCACAGGGTTGTGCAAAGTAGAAAGAAGAAAAAAAACGAAACGTTTCACTATTTCCTGGATGAATCAAGAGTCACGTGAAATAGAAAAAAAAAATGAATCTAAGACCCACTGGGATAGCAAGATGGAAATTTGGCAATGATCAAAAATAGGATCAGGCAATAAGCACGTGGGTGGGCACAGCGGGAACACCCACGCCGATTATTTAATCGTCAAGTGTGACAGGTTGACATGACAGGAGCAACAAACGTGTCATCCCTGGTTCTGTTGGCTTAGTTAGTAACTCACGTTCGACCTAGGGACCAGAAATCAGAAACCGGAGTCTAAGGAGTACGTGAGATAGAGAGAGAAAGAGAGAGAAAGGAGAGAGACAGAGCTGAGACATCGGTAGAACCGGATGCTCACGTCAGGATGCTTTTTTCGAGGCTCATTCTCGCGTTAGATGGATCCATTCAAATAAACATTCTGTCAAACTGTTAAAACTTTCTGTCAGTAGCTCTTTCTATATTGGTCCCATAGATGGCACCAGAGAGAAAAATTTCTTGAGGTTACCCCTTTTTTTTTATTGTCTCAAGTTTCGCTTTTTTTTTTTGGACACCACCGAGCATCATTCGATCAATGTTTTTGTTAATCTGCCAAATTTTATAAATTATTAGGTCGATGAACTTACCTGACGTAATCGCGCCTACAATACGTCTTGCCGTCGCGTACGAAGCACGTGCAAGTCTCGTCAAGGAACTGCTGGCATTCGGCACATTTGAGACACGATGCATGCCATTCGAGATCCGGTGCAACCCTTAGGATCCACTGGTCGTGAATGATGCTACCACAGCCCACACATAGAGAGCTGCTGGCTTCTGAAAAGGGAAATACAAGGTACCGTTAGATATTTGTAATTTGACAAAGTCATATTATTAATAATGAAGAACGATTCTGTGCTACACGATGTATTAATATAATCCTGAGGTATTGATAAGGTAATAAGTTTTTTTTTTTTCTTTATCTTACGTAAAGTCAACTTTGAAGTAGTTACTTAAATGGGATTTTCGATTAAATTCGAGAGCGTTCAAACTGTTTTGAGAGAATTGTAGATGGGGGAGACGAAAGAGAGGATTTTTTGCAAGAGATTTTTCTTCAAAATATGGGCGTGACTATATTGGTGATTTACTGTGACATAAAGGGCCAGTAGAACGTCCTGTGATTGGTCGAGTACTCGTGTGAGTAAAATATAGAACGAGGACGGGGATTCAGGCCAATCTCTGCTGCGAATCACGCCTGAACCGGTAGAAGGTAGGCGTGGCCGTGAGAGGCGTGTCTTAGCTAAAAGAGACCAATCAGTGTTTAGTTAACACCCACTTCAATAAAGGTTCTCAACCAGTTTGTATTCGTAAATAAGGCCCAAAAAAAATCAACTATCAAAAACACGATTCGTCAGGCATTTCTCAAACACACGTGAACCACGTTGCACAGCCGTATGCGAGTTTGAAGACTCAAACCCTGAGTCATCTTGACGTAAGTAGATATCCAAGAAGTACAAATGGGTCCTATCGAAAAGAAGAGCTCCAAGTCCCAAAATAAATCACGTACAAATTCAATCTTCTAACTTGCAATCTCTTTCAGAAACTTTAGAAGACCTGGACCTCGAGTGTATCTAGCCAAAGAAACTCAAGGGTAGGGAGTGCAAGTTGGGTCCATTGGAAGGGGCCTGCTGCACTGAATGGTGGGAGAAGTTAAAGGGTCAGAAGCGGCTAAGATCAAAGACAGTTCGAGAGTGTCGGCGGCGTCCCATTAGCTTCCAACGACAACCAGCTCGCCTCGTATCTCCGTAGCTGGTCATGGGGGCCCCCATAGAGGTGTGTACGCCATGCATAACGTATAGGCATGTACCTGATCAGGTATGTACCTAGCCGATCCTGATCCTGATCCTGATCCTGTACGCTGTTATTCTTTCTTTGATTCCACCAGATACAGTCAATGCTCATGTTG
>JARPRG010000657.1:416639-429081 GCA_031001745.1 Hartigia nigra | reverse complement strand
GATCCTGATCCTGATCCTGATCCTGTACGCTGTTATTCTTTCTTTGATTCCACCAGATACAGTCAATGCTCATGTTGCGAGGACCTGGTACCAATCCAAGGACTCAGTCAAAGAAACTTTTTTGTGTAAGTTAAGGACACGACGATGCATTTAAATATTTATGAACTTTCCCTCTCGTTCTACGGAATTATACAAGATGGCACCGTCTAATCCTCTCGTGCCATCTGTTTTTTTTTGCCAATTTCAAATCAATTTCACACCCAATGCTCTCTACCCCAAAAACAGTGTCCATATAAGAGACTTTTTTTTCCAAAATTGATTAAACTTTAGTTTCATTATTTATTGCTTCTGTCCCCAGCTTACGTAGACGATGTGTGTGATCCTCCTGAAGGATCTTCAGCCAGGAACAGAGACAGAAGTTTTCTTAGGATGTCTGCAGTGGATTAGTACACCTACAGCTTTAGTGTTGCAGTATGGGTTAGATAGTACGGGACCTTTTTTTTGTAAGTATGCAGCGAGTGTTAATGTGTGGGAGAAAAAAGATGAAGAGAAGAGGATGAAAAATAAGGTGAAAGACTGAGAGGGAAGGAAGAAAGAGGTTAGGGAACGGCGCCGGGCCGCGTGTCGAAGATGTCTGGTGTTGGCAGTTCAGAGAAGCCGACTGGGTGTCCCACGCGTTCCACTGGTATTTCATTAACACCTTCGCTAATTATTTAACCTTTTTATCCCCATTTCCATTTCGATCGTTCCTACGCGATACCTTCGGCGAGGGATGAGATCGTCGCGAAGAATTTGCACGTGACAATGCCAAAATTCCAGTAATTCGACGAATCTTCTAGGACTGTTAAAACATTGAGAAAAATGTATCCTTATCAATGATCATCAATGATATGAGATATTATACGTTATAATATATTCTTATAGTCGGAACTAATATCCTATATTTACATACAAACAAAGAACTTCTCCTTATACTATCCGAAGAAGGATGCTTGAAATCTAGCCTAACCTGTATCTAACCTTTTTTTCAGGAGAGGGGGACTTCTTATCAGGAACAAGAAAGGGTATGGATTCCAAGGATCCGAGAAGGAGGCGGACCACGGGACCCATGTCCTGATAATGGGCGAGGCGCCGCGACGCCGCAAACCCTCAAGTGTACGTATGAGAAAGCACCTAATGCCAGGGAGAGACGGTAATTGACTACTGACTTAAATAAAAAAGAGGACAGATTTGAATTTGACAAAAATTTAAAATTCGACAATGCTGAGACGAGTGAATATACAGGATAGATGTGTACATATGTATACGCAGATGGAGTCAGAGAGAAGAGAAGTAGAGCGCCACATAGTCGGTAGATAGCCGTACTAAATTTAGGTTGTACCACTAAATGAACGAAAGCCCGTCCTCGGATATCCCTGTAAATTTATGTAGGTGTTCGAGCGGCTCTTTTATCAGCAACCGGCATTCCTTCGCGTCCACAAGGCGCCCAAGCGTCGCCCAAGAGCAGGTTCTAATTCCGAGGACTTCACCTTCTTGCTCCTTGATCCTTGATCCTCATTTCCTTCCACCATCAGCTCGATCATCCGTAGCCGTATGGTAACACACTGAACATTGGGACTACGAGTGCGGTATGTCCATACGAATTTATGGAAGTTATAACGGCGAGCGAAGTTAACGTCTGCAGTGTGGGAGAGTTGGAAGAATATGAAAGATCGTACGTTTTTTTGTAGATCAGATCATTTAAGATGGATCATTCGATAGATTTCTTAATGAAATTTAAACTTTTGCTGATTTAGTCATTGCGGCAGGTATTGCGCGACCGAGAATTTGAGATCAAGAGATAAATTGAAATTGCCTGACGAATTGGATGAGACACAGGAAGTGCTGTCCCGAAGACTTGACGGAGATGAAGAAAGTGGAGATGAAACCGAAAAAAAGGAAGAGAAGAGAGAGGGAAAAAAATGAACGAAGACGACCAAGGGTTTTATGACTGGAAAAAGTCCAGAAGGCGCCACGGGCCCAACTGCTTGTAAAGGGCCCCTGGGTCTTGGCGCCAGGACCCAGAGGACATCGATAGCCTCCGTTGACCATCGTTAGTGTCCGACCGGGACCCAGACTGTCTTACGTTAGTTAGGATCAGTTTCTTCTTCACAAAGTAGTTCGGGACCTGAGTAGTCTGAATGACTCACCTATGCTGGCTACTTGATAAGTGACGTGTCAGGTCCTTTGACGGATTTATAAAAATGACTTCCGGAAGTTGACAAGTATTTGTCAAAGATTTTAAAAGTCCTTTACAAATTGATCCGACCCTATGTATATCTCCGTACTGACTGCTAAGGGGCCCACAGGCTAAAAATGGGACCTAACACAATTTCCTATTTGAAATAACGTAATGCCCTTTTAACACTACGTGATATGGAATGCAGAGTCTCTGTGCACTTAGAGGTTAAATTTATTTGTTATCAATACCAAAACCTCCAAATGTCTTGGGGTTGCTTATAGGAGGGATGATTTCGCCCCGACTGGATGCAAAGATACTTTCGTGAGCGTGTGTGGGTGCATTTGACTCGTAGTAAAAGAGCCTCCAGAAAGCGTAGGCCTAATTCAATTGCATGCCGCCGCTCCGCAAACACTCGCGATAATTCGATCGTAGCCACCCCCGAAGAGTCTAGGGAGACACCCTCCGAGGGAGTTAAGGGTGGCAGAAGGTAGCCGAGGGGTAACTATGCACGGGACAAGAGAGAGAGAAAGAGAGAGATAGAGCGAGAGAGAAGGCTCATAATCTCCGGATGAGAACATCTGCACTCTAATCGGCTGATGATTTGAAAGAGGGTGGTTATATACCGAAATCATCCCCATAGCCTGGACCACGCTTTCTCGTCTAGCCACCCTCAGTGGTGGCAGCACCACTATACCGCCATACCAACGCCATCGTTCCATAGCGACCCTCTTGCCAGTTTCACCCTCCTCACAGTGGCCAAAAACTAAATCACCCAACCACCCCCTTGTACCAGAACCCTTGGTCAACTTCGATCGGGCACTTTGCCTGATTAAACTCCGCCGGTGCGCGGCCCAGAAAATGGGCCCGTGATACAGTCAAGGCTGTACTATGATTGCGGGGGTGAATAATAGTCGTTCGAAATATTCATACACGCGCAGAGGGATGTGAACGTACTGACGTTCGATAACGATGCATGCTGGGTAATTGTTCCTAATGGACAATCTATTTACACCGAAGTGAACTCGCACTTAGTACCCGTCTAAAATAATAACAGCCACTCGCGTAGCGAGGGGTTGACTTTTTCGATATAGAAAATATCGCCGATTAGAGAGCTTCGTAGAATCATCCCCTATTTTCCAGCCCGTTGAAGTCTCCCGTACCTCTTGCTACAGACCCATTGTTGTCGCGTTACGCCTCGTTACATACGCCACTAGTTATCTTACGTTAAACACCATGGTCCAGTGATATAAAGACTCCAGGTCATTCGTAAGTCACAAACGGTTATACGAATTCAGTTTTATTCATGATTTTTATCTCGAGAACGTGTATCGCGCCTAAGGCTCGTATGAATTGCGGTATTGTAACTACTAGCAAATACGTGATTACGCGTAGTTAACATGCTTCGCGATAACGGACTGACTAGGTTCACGCTCTTCTAGTGCAACGGACACGTTATGTCCACTTGAGCGAAGTCTTTCATTCGGTAAATATGAAAAAAGAATCATTTCATATGCCGCTACTATCCACCTCGAGAATTCTCTTAATGTTGCAATTGCGCAATCTATGAAAATTGAAAAAAACTCTCAATGATTACGGGACCTGATTTGTCGCAAATTGAAAAAATCTTGGGACCGTCGGAAGAGGCAGGTGTATGGTATATTAAATGTTAAGTAAAAAAAATAGAAATTTAATACTCATACGTACTCTGTGACATAGGATTGCCACACTCGTCCTGGATCTTGACGGGCGAAATCTTCAGGGACCTATGTGGGCCCTGAAGTCCTAGGGGCCCGGGCCCGCCGCCGGGGCCCGCCCGCTGCATCACGCTGGAACCCCCAATCTCTGCAGCTCGTCCGACTCTGCGGATCTCACACGACTTTCGAGCAATCTTGACGGATTTCTCCTACTTTTGATTTCCTTATATTCCGCCACCGCGGGTGACCTTTTGACACCGTCTGATAAAATCAAACCCGTGCTCACCGGTCCTGATCTTAATCACTGTCGACTCACCACACGTTCCCACCCGACGTTCGGTACGAATCTTAACGGACTTAAAATCGTGACTCTTTCTCGATGCACTTTATTGCGACTTCTGCAAGGATCCTCATTGTTTTGTTGATCGTGACGAAGAGCCGCTGCAAGATCAATGATCGATTTACTATCTCGATATCGATCTATCGAAATATCACAATAGTGTCTGGGTCCACTTTGTTTTGATTTTACTTCAATCAATTTCGTATCTTCGCGTACTTTCACTCAGTCGCATTGTATGACGGCAGAACGTGTTTCAATGATAAATACAAGAGACAGTCTGAGAAATCATCGTGATAATAAAATTGCATTTTTTTTTTCAAATTGCACTGCAGTCCCTGGCCGCTAAACTTTAAAGACAGACGTAGCGTACGATTCTTGATAATAAATTAAGAGAACGTATCCAAGTAGCGAAACAAAATTTTTTTTTTGTAGTAGTAAAGATATGGCTGTCACTCTTTTTGTGTTATAATCCATCAACGTCTTCGTGTCACGGCACAATAGAACATAATTCACGTTACGTATCGTATATACAAGTAGGTACACAAATATAAATATATACATATGCTGCGTGTGCTGTTGCCATTTAAAATTTTGGGTCTGTACGTCCGAGGGAAGATAAATATATGTATGTATACATACATATATTTTTGTATATATATATATATATATATATGTATATGCAAGAGACCAAATGATAATCCGGTTACTTTGGAAGCGACCGGTAAACCACGAAGAAAAGCAACACCCACGACGTCGACAACACGGGGCCCAGAGAGGCACTGACTTTACTCGCTCTATCGTACCGGATCCCCACTACGTTTATCCCCACTTCTCAATTATTTTACTCCCACTTCCCCAGCATCGACTTAGATGAGATTCGAGTAGAGCCCCTGCGAGTAGAGAACCCACCACGCCTCGTATTGGCCTCCACGCCTCCGCGGATTCTCATTGGATCAGCCCACGGATCCAGCAACAAAATGGCCGACTCCCTAATCGATTTCGCTTCTCTAACCCTCGCGCTCTCTTCAGGCCTCTCGTCAAAGACCACTCTTTGGCATCCAGGAACGACGGATACTCCAGTCGGCGGACCCCCTTTACGAATTCTCATCGACATCAGTAATACCATAGAGTCTGAATTTTAATAGGAAAATCTGTAGTGGGTTTTGGGTGGGATTACATTTTTGGGCCTTATTCCGTCAGTTGATTTAAGCTTATTAAGGGGCGAGGGAAGGGGAGGTATGCTTTTTGGGACTTATCTAGTAATAATTCATTGGGATAGAATGACTAATGAGGTATCGCTGTGCACTTGGAAAGTTTTATTCGAAGAAACTTTGTCATATATACATGGTCCATATGTCTTTCAAACTGATAGAAATAATGGAGAATACGGATGTCGCGTGTCTGTCGTCAGAGCCCATAAAAGATTTGGAGCCTATGCAAAACTTACGAGGTTGACAATTAAAGAAAATTTTTATTCTTTGGTTTTGCGTTTCATGATTAAGCGGACGAAAGTGATCTACTTGGGATAACTTGACAGAGCCAAAATTTCATTTTTGGGCCTAACCAGAAGTCATCGACGTACTACCGTGTTACGAGAGAACTTCGCGTGTCACATGGCGGCACTCGAGAAGTCTCTCGACACTCAAAGCAGAGCATCTGCCTTGGCAATATGCATTCGGTGCTGATAGCTTTGTCGGCTTTCCGCTGGCATACGCTGAGCCGCTTAAGAGGCCCTCTTCTCTCTCTGTAAGGCCCCTGTTTTCTACGACATCCCATTTCATCTTAGGCCTTACGGCGTCTAACATCTACCGTTATACATACACATGTGCCAATGCGTGTGTATATAGCGGCTGCCTATTTTAGCGGACACTTAGGTAAAAGGGATGAGGCAGAAGTGAGATGAAAGGAAAAAAAAGTGCTGGCAAAAAAAGTAGTGGGAGAAAAGTAGGACCCAAAAAAAATGGGCCTTACACGCGAAACACCCTAGCTGGCGTTAGATATATACGCGCATCCGTGAAGCTATGTTGTAAGGCAGCCTTGCGTGGTGATCGATTCCAAACTATTCTGGACAAGTGGACCGGATTAAGGCCCTTGAAGTTACAAGCACTGGCCCAGAATGAGAAATAGATGGATTAGTATTGTCGCGACGAAGGTTGGATATTTTTCCTTTTGTATGAATGTTCTCTTTGCGGTACCCGGTAGCAACCTAATAATACAGTGGAAGGAGAGAGAATTCTCGCGATAGAAATTTGTTTGGGTCCGTGCGTCTTTTTTGGGTCCCTCGAAGATTTTCGACGGCTGATCGATCCCCTCTGATATACAAGTGACGTAAAAATGGACCAAGGCCTAAGATAAAACGCTACACTACACTTGTTATATATTGGGCCTTAAGTCCCCGTGATTTTGACAAGCGGTACCCTAAACTGGCTCTATAGAAATACATTTTTTGCTTCCTTTTGTTCTAAGCTCCTTCGTGTTTTCACAGGAGCCCCCGTAAAATTAACCAAATAAAAATCAAGACCCCGCGGGACCCAAGGAGCATCGCGCCCTTGTTTACCGTACGGGGCCCCAAGGATTATCGCTGTAAAAGTCCCGCGCTTCTGCTACCTGCAGTACGGAAGGACGAGATCGTAAAGCCTGGCGCCAGGGCTCGCGATGCGTACTTAACCTTTATTTCACAGATAGACGATACGGGCCCAAAAACCACTGCACCATCGTCATCACTAGCAATATCGGGGCCCAGCTACTATTATAGGTAGACTGCTACTATTAGTACTCCTCGACAATTCTTACAGACGCGTAGAAAACCCTTTAAGGTCTGTCCTCCATAAGGCCCCAATAACGCCCCCGTTTTTCTACCTCTGTCTGTACCGCTTCTGGACTTAACCAATGATTGGCATCTGAATGACGATAATTCCGGCCACGCAAATCTCTCCGATCAAAACATTGCGGATACTTATAACCATTTCAGAATTTATGGTACTACCTGTAACACCCCCATAGACCCTTTGCTTCTCATTATCTATACCTACCCTTACTTACGTACTAGCTTTCCTCGTTACTCGTAGTTACCTACTCCCAGTTACTTTATTTACGTATTTCCTTACTTCCTGCATACCTGGCTATCCTCATTAGTCTTATCAATTATTACACCCTGGGGAACTAGCTAGGTACTCCGTTCACCTGAGGCTTACACTAACCGGAATATCCTCTACTTACGTATCCACACGACAGAGTTTGCTAAATGGGGCAGAAAACTCGGTCATAAATATTAGCATTACTCGAAGGATAATAACGGTAAGTACTTGGAATATAATTTTTTTTCAAAATTTACAGATTTCCGAATGGAAACAAAAAAAAAACAAAAAAAATATTCTAATACATCTCACTATACTCCAATTCGTACCACGTGATCCCTTCGCTATTCTTTTTATTTCTCTTGTTGTCTATCCAATTTTATATTCAGTCTGACAAAGGTGCGTTCTCCAGTAAGCAAGTCAAACATTGCCGTACTACAAGTCCGTACGGTATAGCAACATACAAGTCCACTACTACTGTGGCACACTCTGCACTTCGGTGCGCCGTTATCTCGGCACCATCTAGCCCGGCTAAAAGCTTCTCCCCATGAAGGCCCTCGGTCTGCTCTTGGCATCCCTTACTCTCTCTCTTTCTCTCTCTGTAGCTATCTCACTCTCTTACCTCACGAGATCTCCCTCTATAACCTCTCTAACCCATCTCATCACTTTCTCTCATTCTATGTGGTCCCACTCTGGACCATAACCCAGTGTCTCCAGACAGGGTTCCTGATGTGTCCCAATTTTTTGTTCCACGTATAGTTAAAAGACCCTGGTCTACCACCCATCAGCATCCCATAGGTACCTACCCTTTAAAACATTCGAACTGGTTAACATCTTGTAAAACGTGTTCAGCACTGCATCCACAGGGACATCAAGAAACTATATCTATATGTAGCCTGATTGGACCGCTAAGATCTGAAGTCGATTATAAGATCAGTGGATCCACATGTTCCTAAACATTCAAGATTTGTATACTTCGTTCAGACTGCTTGAAGATACTTGGGATTTTTGTATTATCCCATCTCGTCGCTTATAGGTAGAATTGTCGGCCATGACAGGAGCACCACCTGAATTCTGATTCGTTGCTCGGTACTGTATACCACTCCACTACCTATAGGGCGCATTACCCTCAGGATGAGAGTCCCTAATACCCACCAGGTCTGGGCTACACAGGAAATCAATAGGACGCTTACGCGCAAGTCTCGACCATGTCCCTTTACTTTATACCAAACATCGGACTCCGTACCTACCTTGCTACCCTGAAAATCTCTACCTATAGTAACATATAGATATACGTCATACTTTGTACTATGACCCCCCCCCCCCGCCCTTGTTACCTTCTAATTGCTCCATATTTTCATCTCTCTGACACCATCAAGCATATTGCTGAATTGACAATAAGAAAAATATCTATCTCGAATCCGCATGTTAATTTTATCTATGCAAGCTAAAGAGCATTTAACGGATGCTTATTAATTCATCAATGTTTTCAGAGCGCATACATTGGTATGTACAGCTACTACAGGAAGTGGATGAAATGTCTGGATCTGATGGCTACTCCAATGGCGTTTATAATAGTACCTATTATAGGTACGGTAGTATGTAGTGCTACTAGACGGTCCAGTATGGCATTCGAGATCAGCGGCGTCAATCTTTGATCTGTGGTGGGATGGTCACTTCTTCACTGGCTCTCGAAGGATCTTTCGTCCTGTCGAGTCAGTCCGACACCTGCATTCTGAGGACATAATAGAGTCCTAGATCCCTTGTCACCTCCTTCTTTTCCTATCCCTTTCTTCTTTGGTCCTTGATCCCTCCTGGCTTCTTTCACGTCCTTGCATATTTACTGATATTCAGAAAACAAAGAAAATTGTACGAGGCTTTGGTATTGATATTCTCCATGGAGTTATGGTCCATGGAACGTAGACATAGGGCATAACCGTGCACGGAGGTAACACATATGAGAATAATATATCTCGTAAGTTCTCACTGAATAGAAATAAGAATAGTAGTGAGTAGCGAGGTGAATCGAAGAAGGGCACAAGGCCGGCCTGTCATTAAATAGAAGAGGGCCACTTAGCGCATCGAAGCGCGACCGCAAGAGGAGTTGCTGGTTCGCTGAAAAAAAGAAGGAACTGAAAGAGAGTGAAAAAAAAAGGGAAAAAGTTCGTGGGCAAAAGAATGAAAAAAAAAAGAAGAAATTACGGCGTGGAGAAATTCAGATGTGTACTCGCGGGGTGAAATAAAAGGAAAACAATGCTTCGCCAACCACAATTGAGCTTCGTCAGCCTCGCTAAGAGCTGCCACCTTCCAATGTCAAATTAATTCTACGAGCAATGGCTTTTTGCTCTAGTCTTTTTCTTTTTTTTTCGTTTTTTTTTTCTGCATCGACACGGCGCCTCTTTGACCTCTTCAAAAGGTCCTTTTGTCTCTTTTAACTGTGCGACGCGCATGCGCGATACTGATCAGTGACGTGTATTCGTTGAATTTTTTCTGTTTTACTTTATATACTCGATATATTATTGCGTCTATGCTCCGTACGGATGCAGACGGAGAAAGTAGAAATACGATAGGAGCAGCTTGAGCAGTGTGAGAGCGCTGGAAAGTAGTAGTACCCTTTAGCCGATTTCCCGACAAAGGCACAGCCACGAATAAGTTGGTGGCCATAAAAAAATAAATATTTACCCCCCTCCGAAGAGTCAATATTGTGCCAGGGTGGAGACCGGCGTCGGCGTCGGTGCGTCCGCCTGCGAATCCGCAGCTTTGAACAGCTGTGGATCCTCCTTGCGTCTGCTTTGGGAATATTTTTGAAAGAAGCCACAATTTTGAGATCTGGATGATCTTTCGGTATTCACGTTACTGAAATCCTTGACAAAATAATTTGCAAAATTGCGCAAAGATATTTTGTGACGTATAAATAGATTTTTCAAATTCTTCGTTTCTCCGTCAATCTCATTCCATTTACTTTCTAAGCTTAATAAATAAATGAAAAAAGACCCTACACACGACCGCGCATTGATTCTTTAAGAAAAATATTCATTTGGCGCCAAATTCAAACCAGTCACGTCGAACGACTATCCGAATTGACAGATTTAATCAATCATCTCAATTTCACCTGTATCTATGGTAACACAGTTTAATATTTTTCGACGCACGTACCGTCCCCGCTACTCATTCTCTCTATCTCTCTTTTTCGCGGGAAATCGAAATAATTGAATAGGAAATTGACCCAACGCGTGTCACATTCGGGAAACCGCTAAAAGCTTCGGAATTACCGGTGAATATTTCCGAGGATATAAACTCACCCCTATATATATAGATATACGCGCATATAAGGTAATACTGACATATATAAAAAGTACCGTCACAAACAACAGGAATAATCATGAGCTCGCATTAGGGATCCATTACGCATGGGGTCACGCGTACGAAATTAACCCCAAAGACCTGGACACGTACTACCACCTATAATCTAACTATAAGCTGATAGCAAAGCGCACTTTCAACCCCTTCTCTCTTTGGCCCGAGGGATGTTGTTGCTGTACGAGTAACATGATAGGAAATAGTAGCAGATATACCATATAGTATATATCCACCTAATATATACATATATATATACAGCCACATACAATACTGATATTAGCTACAACGCATTAACACCGTGCAGTAAAAAAAAAGTGCACGAATGTCCATCCGATAATTAGCCGACAGTCCTACTTAGATAATGTAATTGCACCTACATTGCAGTTAGAGCAGAGAATAAAGTACAGAGGGATGATCAGGTTCACGCGTCATATTAGTAATACTGGTGTATATAGTATTATAATAGCATATAGGTAGTTTATATATCAGATGCGCCAAGTAATTTAAATAAATGGCACCAGGCGATTAGGGCTGCCAGGAAAGTCAGCCAAGAAGTCAATGCGTGTATCGCGTGCATGACTGACTAACTGGCCGCGCATAGGGGGTTGGTTTAGTACATGAACGTAGGTGGGGATGGATGAGTCCGTACACGCTGGATGGGTAGGGATGAAAACGATGAAGTTAAGGGTTGGCTCTGGCTAATTAGTGGCGTTAACGTCGCACGATGAAAAATATGTTTCACGCGATTTTACATTATGAGAAAATCATGCGATTTTTCTATACATTTTTTTTTGGTTCATCTCCATTTCAACGTTGGATATTAAAGATAATCTTATCTGAATTTAGTGTAGCAGATTTTTCATGTCATTTGGTTTAAGGATTTTTTTGCTTATATACTGTATAATATATTTTTTATATTGATCTATGTAAATTGCCTAATCTACCGCACGGTTTGTTTTACTTGGTGTCCTGGTCACTTTTTCAGGATTTGTTTGTCGAGATGAAAGGGCTTATCAGTGCAAACAGAAAACGCGTCAGAAGTTTTATCAGTGGCGCTGTGTATAGTGGCAGGCACGTGCTTCAATTGGTATCTCTGTTATCAACGTCCGGCGAATACGTATGTACATAACCTAGGACTTACATATGTGACTACGTGAGATATTTTATTTTATTTTTTTTTTTTCGTATCTATTTCTTTTGTCTGAGTGATAGGCAGTGTTCATGACCATCGTTATACTAAAGTGTCAAATCATAGCGAGACTAGGGCTTTAATATATACTCATTGTTAGTTAATTATGTACACTATAATATTCACAAGGTAGCACAACATGGCATGAGTATGCCAAAGAGATGAGCACGTGATCATCAGGACAGCTGGCATGTTTGGCCATATGGTATAAAAGTTGACCCCACAGTATTTTACGTCCCTGAACCCATTCTTCCACCCCCTCCCCGCCCCCTAAAATCTGATAAAAGATCGTGCCGCTGATAAGCAGTGAGGACTGCTGCGTCCAATTTGAAAAATCATTCTCAAGCCATTATCCAACTTATTTTTTTTTCCATATGCACTTTTGTATCCTTTTCCGTATAAACATGTAAGTTGGATTCCACTCTGTAGGTCTTTGTTGTTGTTAAGAGTTGCAGGATTTTTAATGACAGTCCTGGCTCTACTGGATCAACGAAGAAGATCGTTCAGCCTCCAGGAGTACGAAGTGGTCCATAAATAAAATCCGTAACAATGAGAATCGAT
>JARPRG010000657.1:403903-416539 GCA_031001745.1 Hartigia nigra | reverse complement strand
GATCAACGAAGAAGATCGTTCAGCCTCCAGGAGTACGAAGTGGTCCATAAATAAAATCCGTAACAATGAGAATCGATAGGAAATAGGAAAGACAGTAGAAATAGTCCTGAAGGCCATAGAGAGAAAAGTATGCGGTAAGGGATGGACAAGGCTTTGAGGGTATAGAAAGGAAGCAGGGGTTGAGATGGAGGTAGAAACAGGAAGCGAAGACAATCGCTCGACTTCCGGGCACGCGGCCTCCCGGCAATTAATTCATTACCGCTATCGCGCACTGACTTTTCCCAGTGGTTCGCCAAAAGAGCAAGCTCGAAGGGTGTTCCCCGTAGGTACCTTATACAGGGTGGATCTAACCAAGGGAAAATTTCAACTTCCATAGGGCGTCCCGGTGGACGTCGTCGGGCGTCCGCAACCGTCCACAGTACGGAAGCGACGCCCGCGACACGTGGCTACACGCTCGAATTCATTGACAGGGCTGACACGCGGCTTCCAATCAGTCGATATTGTCCTGAATCTACCACCCTTCATCTACTACACGTTCTAGCACTTTCTTAGCAGCCTTAGTCGGTAATCCTGATGCAGAAGGTATCATGAAGTTAAGGTACCAAGTACAGTATTGGTATAATGGTCCAGGAAGATCTTCGGCATCCCCGGAGACATCTGGTAAGAATCCCCGTTTTGTAAATAAAATAATAATAATAATAATAAACGGAAATAAAAGAAGAGGGTCGATGCGTAAGCGCGTGCGTGTCAGCCACATATTCACTGTTGCACGCACGAAGACACTGACAAATGACGCGTGGCGTCGTTGTGCCACGCGACGCCTAATTGACGTTACCGTGACGTCACGTGTCCATTCCCCTATCCTACAGCAATAGAACAGTCCCAAAACTCTGTGGGACCTGGACGAAGCTTCTGTCAAGCCTACGCCAGGACTCACCCCGTGCTCTGCCCCGTGGTGCCATCCTGAAGAGAATAGTGGCTACTCGAGTATCCGGAAGACCACGGATCCACACTGAACATCCGGTAGAACGTCGTTCGTTGAATAATTAGTTGATTGTCCTGTCCGCGGCCGGAAGTGGACCATCAATATTTTTATTACCGGCCACTCCCCTCCTGTGGGGTGGTTTCATTTTTTTGTATCCCTATTCCTCTCCACGTATATACTGTAGCGCCATCATCCCCATTTACTGACCTAAGTGATATCCCTTTGACCCTTCGAGCATCTTCTCTAGCTGCGCATCGGAGATTAATGATCCTTGTCCCATAGAACACTTATCATTCTGCACTTTTTCTTTTCCTTTTCCCTTCAATTCACTATCATGTCAGGGGGTAGACACTTTAGTAAAGAATTTTAGCCGACAGGTAATACTGTCGTCTGATATTATTCTACGTTCCTTATTGAAGCCATGGTTCATTGTCAACCTGTCAGGACATCCCAGGTAAACCGAGTAACAGAATCCACCCTCTTCTGGGAAAGCATATCAAGCGGATCGTGTCTTCTCACGGTACCAGGGATGAAAATTTTCTCACCGCAAAACCACCCCCGCCATCGGGAATATGATCTGCATTACGAGGTAATGTCGAGTTATTACTTGCATCCCCCATAACAGCCACCCTCTCGCACTCAAGGGATACATCAACTGGTTCAGTTCATTCTCCCACGGAGACACTTCTGTACCCACAACCGGAGCCTCGTCATCGGCTACCCCATGAAATCGAGAAGACCGTACTATTGTCTCCGACACAGACTGAGAATTTTAGACACCTCTATCGACGTCAAGTTCACTTTCATAAATGGCGCCCTAAGGATACTCGATACGCCAAGTGTCACGGATACTCTAGGACTCTTAGAATACGTTGTTCAAATAAATGTTATAAAAATAATTTTGTAAAAGATCTGTAAATAATGTTATTACTCTACTTACTTCATGGTAACCATAGTTACACCAGGGTTTCCGGGAATAAAATTGGATGACTCAACGGGATCCGGTTTTCGTCAGTTCTGGATACCTCCAGCTCGTCTCACAATGGGACCAGATGATGCACACATATCGTTGAAAATGATCGACCGTATGTTTGTTAACAGATTCGATACGCTGAGGTTCCCGTGGCGAAACGCTAAGTGCATCCCGCTATTATGTCCTTACTGGGTTGGCAGTATTGAAAATGCATTGCGGAATAATGTCTGCGGAGAATAATACGATCGGTATACCAATTATATATGCGTATACCGGTATACGGATTAATAACGCGTACGAATAGTGTAGTTAACCTCAAAAAAGAAAAAGCGTCTAATACGAAATGAATAAAAGTATAAGAAAATTTGACTATGGCATTCAAGCGATATGTATTAACATTTCTAAACAGTTTTAGGTACATTAATGATTTTGATCTATGGTTTTCTATGGTGGTACTAGAGCATTACGGAACCTAACCATTTGCAAGGGCATAGTCATTACTTAAAGGCTAATTCTTAGCTGAGATAAAGACAGTGTGTTTAAGTCTTACTTTCACTAAATCCTCAAATTAGTAGTCCACCGTAGTCCTTGATCATAGATAAGGCGGAACGATGTTAGATCTTGGATAGATTAGAAGCTCTTGGGGCCTGACGAGCAGTGAGTTAAGATGAGGTGGAAGTGGAGAGTGAATGAAATCAACAAAAGAAGAGAGAACGGCGTTCCGGGTCAGTGACGTGGCAGATACGAGTCACTGATATGAAAGATTAGTAGCCACTTCATCCACTTCTTCCATCTCGCGCATATCTATATCTTCCGAAACACTTTTCGTCGATGCTTCACGGCACTAACCTTAAAACGTAGACACGTCAGCCCCCAGTATAGCCAATCGCGTGAGCCGTAATTACAACCAATAAGATGCACCAGTAGTCGTTGTGATAAATCCCTAGAAATATCGAAAAGTCACTAGGAATTATTCATTCAATCAAATGCACAGACGAATCGAGTGTAGACACACAGGGAGACCCTGAGTAATACCGACAAAAGGAAAATAATAAATTCGATTAATCCAGCTCGAAAAAGCGCAACGAGCCACGACAGTCACGTACGTAACACATATAACAATTACGATATTATGTATAGACATATGAGTCAAGTGTTAGTCTATGGTGTATACTGCAGGACCCAAAAGCATCCCCCTCCTAGTATTATTTATTCCAGATCCAAGGTACATACGTAATGTAATAATCGTCGTGTATGCCAGCCATATGGCTCAGGGCCGGTGAGCATAGTGAGTGAATTCAGCTTGAGCAACCACTGCCGTCAACCCCCCTGTTCGAGGATTCTGATTAAATCAGCATTACACCGGCCGGGGAGCCGAAGTATCGTACCCGAGTAGAACCTTCCCTCTTTGACGACAATGACACCAAATGTCGAACTACCCTTAGAGTGTGTAGCCCGACCTCCATACTGACCTCCTAGTTTCTACCCCATCATCGCCAGGGCCATTGTGGCTGATGCTTTAATCACGATCCTCGAGCCGCTTTTGCCTTCATGGATCCTGCAGTCTGGGGGTACAGGTGTCCCCCTTGTATATACAGGGGGTTAGCATACTACTGCCACCCCATATACTTTTTTTTCTCGCTCGCCAAAAGAGAAACATGTTGCACTTTGTGCCAGCGACCCTTTGACAATTCCTACTACCTACCTAGCGCAAGGATCCACTACCCTCTGACGTTCTCGAGAACAAATTCTCAAGGGGTGAGTATAGTCAGGATATTTTTTATTACTAGCTACTATATAGTGATATAGTCATAGACGCGGTACTCGTATAAGATACTAGGCTCGCTCAGGACGATCCCCAGAGTGTCTAATACGCCAAGGAGGGTTACTTCTTAACAGCATCCCCTCTACTGTAAGAGGACCTAACATAGAGAGAGGGAGAGAGAGAGAGAGAGACTCACCCCGTAAATCCAGTACGACAGAGCGTTTGCGTACACGTGTGTGCGGAAACGCAACGTTCCACCCCCCCGAGCTAAAAGCATATCTATGTCGCGCCGAACATCGACCAAGGGTAAGACTACCAAGGGGTTGGCATATATATATATATATATATATAGGGGTTGGGTAGACTGAGACTAAGAAGAAGGGAGGCTTCTCGCTACGTCACTTTTCTACGTCTCCTCTGCACCCTCGATTTTTCTTTTAACGTTACTACCCCTCTTACTACCCTTCCTAAGTCCTTGATGCTAACGTACCGATTTTGGATCCACAATAAGGGATGCTAAACTTGTATCGCGTCTTTTAAAATCTGAATAATGTACATAAATAGAAAAAAGTATCATTCCTCACAGTTGAAAATATCGACCGACTCTCATGTCACTTCTGGATATTATTATTATTATACGTGTGTATGTTATACTTGAAACTCAGGCCTTTCCCGTGGGAGATCGTTAAACCATAAAGCACCATGATAACCGCTATAAGCATCATCCTGAGCTTGAGTTGACATACAAACAGACGGGCAGTGTCGTAATTAACCGCAATCATCGATGGGCAAACAGAGAAACTCCGTAAAATCCCAAGAGACTAAAACTCAGGCTGACTGCCAGCCTACCTAGCCAACGGGTTCATTGGATGACTGGCAGACTGTTTAGTTTGGTACTTGGGTGACTGGCTGACTTAATACTATACAACAGTACCCATCAATATATCCATCCTACTCGAAGGATATTTCATTTGAAGATCAATATTTATAGCCGGATCGAAGGGGGTGAATCCTCAAGGCAAACCGATCCTGTTATCCTACGAAGTATCAAGCCAACCATCTAAACCTAACCTAACCTTACTGATAAAGTGATAAATTATTCCCAAGATACATATAGAGCATCGCGCTAAAATCTCAGAGGATCTAAAACTGTAGACAGGTATCGTAACGTTGTAAAATTAAAAATGGCAAAAATCATCTGATTTAGTCTCGATTCATGACGAGAGTCAAAGGGTAGTTGTATGCTACGGTGGGTCAGGGGTCAATAAAAAGTAGTCACAGATGCTCGCATCCATTCAGGGTTACATGTTATTTTATTTCATGGCTCACGCCGACTACTTCTAACCTATCTACCTAACTATTCTCCCCTTCTTTTTTTTTTATGGTGTTGCCGGATGATACGCAGTCGAGCACGAACGAGTGGACTGACACGCGTTAAAGTACCCTGGTGGATCTATGGACGCTCGGGCCGGACAGACAGATAGACATACATACGTACGAACAGAGGCAGACCGACAGAAGGACGCACAATGTGGACATAGTCAAGGTCCACCGACCTTCTGATCGATTGTCTCCTCCAGGAGTGACATCAACGATGGGCTTATGGTGTCCCAGTGGCTGAACTGTGTACTATAATAGTGGGCCTGCTACTGGGACTGATTTCAATAACCATAACAATACCTTGTGACAGTTTGGTAGCTCATAGATATATTTTTAGTAGTTCCAGGTATCCTTGGATCATTGATAATTGTCGAAGTCGAGTGAAGTAAGAATGTGGTTAGAGTGTCTAACCTAACCTATAAGGTACATCGCGATAAGGTCTAGTCTTGAAATACTGGGAATAAACCTTGACCACCTTTAATAGATTTAGGTACGTGGGTGTACCGGAAGGAGTTGCATTTTGTTATTTTGGAGAAAGAAAAAAAAAATGGAAGTTAGATTTCTACTGTACCTGGACGCGTGTACCTATTGCTGCTTCTAGGCTGGGGGCACAGGGTGATCGGTGAAAGACGAAGGAAAAATTACGAGGGTGTTTTTCAGGGAGGAGAAAAAAAAGAAGAAGGAAATGGAGTAGGGTCTATCCTGTAAAGTCTAAAGGAGAAATGCTATCAGTTGGGACCGTGAAAGGTCAAGTTGAAGCGACCAGGAGCAGTAAACTTGTAAAACAATAAAAGCTTCCGGTTGTCTGGTCGTACCGGTGGAAGACCGCTAACCGGGACTTTCCTGAGGGAGCCAAGCGAGCGTGTAACTTCCTTAGAGTGCGCAAGGATGAGGAAAAGTGAACAAAAAAAAGGTAAGAAAATACAGGGAATATTTATAACTTTATTTATTGATTAAAAATATTTTATTTTACAGGTTACAAAGACCACGTGACAGGAGATGAATTTTTATTTGTTCATCGTGCACTCGTCGATGACGATGATGGGGCTCGGTACGAGTACAGAAAAAGAACCGAGTTTCCACCCGGTGGCAGGAAGTACTTTTTCCAACTCGCTGAACCGTGAGGCGGAAATGAAGATTTGACATCTGAATTTTTTTCGCATTCGATGCCGGAATGGAAATGGGGTTGAGAATGGAAGTCGCGAACCCGCACAATGGCAGGAGTCGTTCTCGCCCTTTGCGTTAATTTCTTTCAGGGTAAAAAATCTCGAGCACTTTCGACAGCCCTCGATTGTCCTTCCTATAATCACCACCGTCATCATCATCATCATGATCGACAGCCACCTTCAGAGTCTTTTAGATATTTCACAATCTCCATTATGGATGTCCTACACGAATAGATATCCGGTGAAAGCATTTGAAAATCGAACTTCAATTTCCATGAGGTTTAACAGAGTGACGTAACTTCGGAAATGACCTGAACGTTATTTACTATAGGATTTTTTTTTCCCCGCTATCACTACGATACTATTGGGATATGATACGATAGGATAAACCGTACGATTACTCTGCGTGATAAATGATAGAATGAAATTGGGGCCAGTCAAAAATTCGACAGAAGGACGTAGGCGTGTTTAGTTCTTTTAGCACTCTCTATGGTACTCTTGACCCCATTGTCTCTAGGGTTTTAATTTTTTTTTTTTTTTATTTTACTCTCTTCCACGAGCTACGTTTCGCGGGCCCTCCCACATCATCGGACTGAGTTTTCATAGCATTCAGAGTCGCTGGCGACAATACCGGGGTCCCGCTAGGACGCGAGTCCATGCACAATGCGACAGCAATCAAGAGCCGCGCCCCTGTCAGCAGGACTCGACTCTCTTCAGCTTTTCTTCTATTTTTCTCTTTGCTTCTCTTATATCTCGCAGTTATTACACATCTCTTTCTATCGTTAGCCTTTAGATAGCGACGCCCTGCGTCCTATCTCATTCTTTTCCTAGTTCCCGTTCCCCTCTTAGTCACTCCCTTTCTTTCTCTTTACTCCAAGGGGACCCCTCTCTTGCATTCACCTTTCTTATTCAGCGAGAGCACAACCAATTGGCGACCCTAGGAAATTGGTGTCTTGGCGATTGTCTGATTGCCACGGGAGTAGAATCAGTCAGTCAGTCAGTCAGTCATAATGAAACAGTATGTATATGTTCTTACATATAGGACATATAGAATTTGTTGATAATAGTAGGTACTCCGATGTATCCATTGCTATTTCAGTACAATAATTACAGTCGTTTATACGTAATTAGTTAATCGTTGTCTAACCATGATTTCAATGGATTATTATAGAGCTGATTGTATTTGCAGGTAAATACATTGCCAATGGAATTAACTGCTCTGTATCACCTTCTGAAATGAAGTATCAGAAAGTGAAACTGAAGATCTGAAGAGTAAAGAGGAGGTGGGTACCCGGTGCACCAAAATCTCATGGGATTCGAAAACATCCCCCAGGGTCAAAGTTTGAGGACCGCACGCGTCTGCGTTAAGTGATCGTGTTACGTATCTACATTTGTAGGCATCTATATACCTAGTGGACGAAAAGCAACGGAGCATCTGCAAGGCTGGATGCAGGGGGTTGATGGTTTGAAAATTGTATGAACGAGATCGGGGAAGATTCATAAGGGTAGCTGAGGATCCGAGGATGCGACTAACCCCTAGGAGTCCGCTGCAAGCCCCGGTTGAACTTGTACCCCGAACTCTGGAGTTCGTAGACGTAGTCGGGGTTGCTTCTACCCCTGGAGTGTTTGCTCGGCGATGAATGCTTCGGTTACGCGAGGGATGAACTGCAAACAGCGATCAGGTTTCGGTTCTGGCAAACGGTGCCAGTTAAGGAAACGGATCCAATTCCGCCTCCCTGAACTATGGGTAGTCAAACCTGAGTAAAAATAAAGATGAAATGGGGTTGAAATCATTCTTACTCCGCCCCCTTCACCCTTTCATGCAAAGTTACTAAGACCGAGCCAATTATTACTGTTTGACAAAAGACGCTCGTAGAGAGTAGTTTTGAGATAAAAATTTTTGTAAAACTTTTTAGAACTCACCAACCCCTATTCTCGCATCTCTACCTCTTTTCTTTGCCCACGACTGTATTTGTTACCAAGCATCCACCGTATAGGCGTGCCATTGTAAACAGAAAATGGGGGCAATTTGGTTACCTGTCGCGACGCGCGAGCGACTACCGGATAACCCGCAACCCCTGATGTCGATCGATGCTCATCCGCGTAAAAGGGTGGGTGGCGATGACGATGGTGATGCTAGGTAAAGCCGGTAAGGGTGAATGCGAGGAGTGGCGGGCGTAGGCAAGGGACCCGAATGGTTAAGGGATGCTACAACTGGCGAAGGGATGAGCCTGGAGAAATGGATCGGTAGGGCCTTGTAATAAGCGTAATGGATATAGCACCCCCTGCAGGCACAGGGTAGCTTCATTCATACAGCAAAGGGTTGCAATCATCGTCTTTCCCGTTATTCGGTATTTTTTTTTTCAACCCTAGCAATTTTTTTCAACCCCCAAACTTTCCCAGCGTAACATACACGAAGCTTCGCTTTTCTAAAAAATCTAAATCACATCCTCACTTATCCAATATCGATGTAATCATCGATATAAAAGTATATCCATACTAACCCTCTAGATATGCACCTGTATCTATATAGCAGTGACGTCAAAATAAAAGAAAGAACCGTTAAACTGTCCACGTTGACTAACGCATGTTTACAAAGTCAAAGTCGCTCCGTGCGAACACGCACCGTAAATTATGATTATCGCCCAAGTCGAATTACGCTGTCTAAAATATTCCATATGGTCCATCTGTAATACTTAATAGTCCCAGAAATTAGGTAGACTGGATCATAACTAGTAGTTCAATCGTTGCGCGCGCAGATGGCGCTAGTATCGCGCACTTTAAACCATACTCGCGCGTCTTCGCAGTCGAGAGCGAGTACGAGAGAGACGGAGTGAGCGCAAGAAGAAGAAGAAGAAAGAGGAATACAGAACACACGTCGTGACTTGCACGAGCAGCTGTATTAAGTGCGTCCATAGATTATACGCTCGAAAGGGAAGTAGAAGTAGAGGCGGCAATGGTAGCGGAGGCTGTTGCCGCTAAAACGTTTCGTGAGAGGAAAATGGAGCACTGAAAAAAAAAAGACTCCAGAAGGGAGTAAAGCGCCGCGCGCGCGCGCTTCTTCACGAGTGAGAGAGAATAAGGAAATAAAAATAAAAAGGACTGACTATTACTCGGCGCTCGCTCATATGTCATCGGCACGTTTGTACGTCCCGTGAAAATGTCGGCCACCAAAATAGGAACCACTCTTCTTGAAGGTTATGTTATCGTTACCCAGCCAGACGCACTTATGTACATTGTGATTCTCGTAGGTACACATAAATATTTCAATATCGTCGCGACGCCAGTCGACGCTTCTTATGACGCCCCGTTGTCTGCGTTTTAAACGTCACAATGCATAATTCTCAATGAACATGCATATATATATATACTGTATTACATACCGTATACTTACCAGTTGCATTACAATTGGGATTGGCATTAATTTTAACAAATTGTGAGAAGCGATGATTAGGAATTTTCATGCTAAAAATGGTGGAATGCGATTTTAATGATTTTTTTTTTTTTAATAGATTTTTCTAGTCTTTTTATTTCGACGCCCCGTCAGAAGATCGTGACTACGTTATTTGTTGAACAATTGTTTTTTCCTCTTTAATTACGTATGAGTATAAATATAAATGGCGCTGTGTGTGTCTCTTCTATCTACACGCTGAATTTCAATCGCACTTGATGAATATTTATAATTTTACTCGATAGTTTTATCTCTTTACTCTGCCGCACGAGCGACCATGCTAATTCTTACATTTTCATTGACTAATTCATCTCGGACAAAAGGGTACAGTGTAATTTAGACAAATAAAAAAATCTTCGTAACAATATGCAGGGAGGTGCGGACGGACGAGAATAAAGAAGGAAAAAAAGAAAATAATAAAACGGCTCAATTGAAATAAATAATTAACATCGACGTGCCCGATATAACATTAAATATCGTTGTACCCGGATTATTGTAAATTACAGAAACTTGTTTAAATAATAATAGCAAATAAATAATTTTGACTGAAAAACAAAAATTCATTCCTACGAAGATCACGAGAATTGTTTACATAAACGCTTGTATAATTATATTAATTATATATATATATATATAATATATCTATAATATAGCATATATTAATCATTTGATCTGTACAGCTAAGCTTAAGCCATAATTATCGTAAAGTCTATCATAGAAAAATACGCAAAAAACTACAGAAAATTTCGTCTAACGAGGCTACCTTACTGGTGCACGAGGATTTCCTCAAGTTAATCAATCAACCGATCAACCGATTAATTCCTCCATTAACGTAATACGATTAATGATTAATAATAATTCTCTTGCACGTCGATTGCTTTAGCTGCACATTGCACCGCTCGTAACGAGATTCTTATAACTCTTCCATTCAAATTACAATTCTAAAAGTGTTCATCAAGTACATCCCTATTCTTAATCGGCACTATAGGTTGCACAATGGCAATGAATCCCAAGACAAATAAATCCACTGAAAAAGTGTGAATTCGGGAAAAAGTGAAGCGAAACCAAAAAAAAAAAACCTAACGTCAACGAATTTGAAGTTTTGGAAACATTGTAAAAAATAAAAAGAACCAAAAATAAATGAATTCAATGACGGATCATAATGACGTCACTGGAGTGAATCCGTAGTTGGCTTTCGGGCGTATCATATTCTTCAAAGTGCCAGCCTTCGAAACGAGAAGATGCACCCGATGGGCCCATCAGGCCCATTCCCACCGATAAAAACGAGCACGTGAGATGCACTGGAATGCAGGCAGGTATGCACGTTCTTTTTTTTTTCTTTCATTTTTTCTTCCCCCTTTCCTTCCTCGCTTGCACGCACATCCAGAGAAGGAATGGCGCAGCTAAAAGAACTCATTGCTTAACGAGATCCTCCAACGGCTGATAGCAAATCAAAAAGTAATAACCGTCCTCCTTCCTTATCACTGCAAAATTCGACTATTGCAAAGCATAGTTGCCATCGTTTCTTCTTCTTCGTTCCCTCATATCCTTACGTCTTATCGTTCAACGTTATTATCATTATTCAGCACACGGTACATCCTTGAGAAGTCGTACCAATGGATTTAGCTTACCGTCGTCCGAGCATCTGTATTCCTCGAGCAGCTGTGAAGGAATGAATACCGATTTTGAAAATAGCGCCTAAGAGCACCTCAGGCTTATAAAAAAAAAATTCAATTAATACGAAATAATTACAGCGCCCGTTTCTGCTGTTTTTTCCTCTATTTTTCAACTCAAATCTCCAACGTGATATATTATGATTATTGGATACCCACCTGATAAGACAATTCGCAGGACAACACAGCCTTGGCGTCGGGATTGTTGTGAGTGGCAGCCAACAATGTCGGCAAAGTCTTGGACGCCAGTCTCGGATCGCCGTAGAACGGGAACGGCAGGGAGCACAGTTGTTGAAGTACACTGGGTCCAGCGCCGGCCGATTGTAAAATTAGCTGCAACGGAATCCCAGTCTTTGCTTAGTAAGGTGCATAAATAGTATATAGATGGCCTGAATAAAATAACATAACCTCAACTGCGCACTGTTGGCCTACTCCGATATAGGAAAGAGACGTCCGACGTCCAGTCCTCTAATTACAACGACTTGCGAGCAGTCTAGAGTAATAAACGTACGAGACAAAGAGAAAAAAGGGAAAGAATAAAAGAAAGAAAAAGAGTAAGAACTACTCGTGGGAACGTAAAAATGTCCGTACATTTCCCTCAGGTGTTACGGAAGTAAATTGAACACGTGACACGGAAGAAAGACAAAGAACCAAATAATTCCACCACCTGCAATGCACAAGTGTACACTGGAGAAATTGGAAGCACCTGTACGAACTAATGGTAATTCATGAGGATGCGACATTTCTTGTTGATCGTCATTTAATACTTGCAATTTAAATGAACGTTGTAACGTTCCTCGACGATGAGGTTTGCTTGTTAGGTTAGGAGGTGATGGTTTGGACCACTTTTAACGAAATGGAGTTAGACTGCCAAAAGAGATATGAGAGTGTAGTCATTCTTTCTCTCTCTCTCTTTCGTTAGCGGTACGAGGGAGAAGGGTGGAACTCAAGTGACACGAAAAAGGGATGAGACGAATGCACCCACGACGCCGATGCACTCAACGTCGGAACTTGCGTTGTGGGTGCGGAATGGAACGGAATGGTACCGACGAGTAGTAAATATATCTTAACAGGCCTTCGCCACCATATTGATGGGAGTTGCGCTGAGTGTGTTGTGTCTTCGGCGATGCGTTTCGTAGAATTATAAAGAAGAGTCGAGAAGCTGATTTCGAACGCCATTGACTCTGACGTAAATGGATCCTGTACGGGATGAAGAAAGAGAGAGACGGAGAGAGAGAGAGAG
>JARPRG010000657.1:379517-403803 GCA_031001745.1 Hartigia nigra | reverse complement strand
CTTCGGGATCGAACCTCAAGGAAAACAAGGAACGTGCGCCAACCCGGAGATTCTGTTTACACTTGCGAAAAATCTCGTCTATATGCAAAGCCGCCACTAGCCAATTCTCCTGGGGCGTTATGACGGTTACGTTTAATTAATAAAAACAATTCGCACTTGCCCCCGGAACAGTGAGAATTTTATTTGCAAAGACTTAGATATCGCTTTTAGCCGTATATCTAGAGTCACGGATGATTTTGCGAATTCTCACGCTGTCCAATTACATTTTTTATCTATCGTTTAGTATAAGCACTGGGTATACACTTGGTCTTGCGGATAACAGGGGATTCTTTGGTATGTGCAGGTAGAGATATATTATAGGTACGTTATTTTGAAATAGCTTCCAGGAAATTCGAATTTACTACAAGGGATATCAGGGTGGGAGGGGGGGAGGATACCATGAAGAAGGAACAGGAGGAGAAAACAAAATAGATGGAAGAATAAAACTTCTCTGAGATAGTCCCCGACCGCTTTTTGAAGTTATCTCTTACTTCGGGAGTCCCCGTTGCCGTTCCCGAATGCCAACCGGGAAGCCGAGGAATCCGAGAGATGCGAGTATATCGCAGGAATGTGACTTTAGATTAGAAATGGGAACCTAACATAACCTAACCACGAGCGAAGAACCGATATGAGCTTTAACGGCCATGGTTAAGGTCGGTGAACGCGTAAAGTTAAACAAAAAAAATTAAATAAAAAATAATAAGACACGACCCTTTGACCCTTACTTGATTCTCAGAATTATTCACAGCAAAATATCCAAGAACGTTAAAGAGCTCCAGGAGGATGCTGCTAGCGGTAATGGCAGGATCCTGAACTGCTTCCAGCTTTTCAGAAAGCAGATCACGAGATAAGCGTGTAATCGTATGGGACGCCATAAGACGCCATTGCAAACTAGTACCCTCGGCGCCCAAAAGATCCTGTAAAGAAAAAAAAAAAATTATAAAGCATAAAATCAAAATCAGAAATCCCTGTAGGGATTCATCTAACGGAAGATTGCCAAATGGTTTAAGCCAACCTTATGCCTACTGGTTAATAGCGGCAAAGAAGATGGAGCACGACCTGGGCTTGTCGAATAAGAAACAAAGAGAATACGTAATAAAGCCTATGACCAGCCTGCGGTTGCTCCGAATGAAAGAACAAAAAGAAAACGTTGTGTGAGTACTCGAGGCGAGTCCCGGGATAATCGAGTGATCTCCCGTGGGACCTCATGGGTCCCTAGCGGGAGCAACCGTGATGGTTTTATGAGAAGGGTACGCCTGGGCGCGAGGTGGCGCTTCAATTGAATTCGTGGTTTGATCAGCACAAACCCCCATTTGATTCTGTCAACCCCCCGCTAAGGCGATATCTCTATCACATTCGCTATGCCCGTCTGGCTAATGGTTAGGTGGTACCAACCCTGAGGTCGTATCATTACGAAGTGGACCACACAAAAAAAAATGTATCAACGGTACCAACCAGAGGGTGTACTTTTTTTTCATGTCCTTTTACCATTAACGCAAACCTGAATGATCTTATATCATATTTAATTGACACATAGAACTTGCGAGTTCCTTTTTAATGGATTTTCCATATTCTATCTAGACTCATGGGGTCAGCTAAGTATCCTTGAGAGGATAAACGAACGGGACATCCTGAAGTGGCGAATGAAAGGGTTGGTATCCCTTAGTAGCCCAAGGGTTGACTGTGCCAATCCGGACGACGTGATACATCAGCAGTCAATTACTTAATTGACTATTTTCCTTATCCCAGTGAAGCATCTGTTAATTACTTCTTTTTCCTTTGTAACTGTATTTCGGATGGCTTACTTGAGTCTTCTGTAGATCCAGTTCAGCCATGGTTTTTAGAAGAGTGAGCCCTCTGATAGCTAAGATCCTGACAGGTGTCGTAGGTCCTGTCTGACTCGGTATTGGAGACACGCCTTTTTGATTTTGTCCAGACAGTGCCAAAACTGCATAAAGCGCGCCTACTGCACCGGCCGCTTCAGTAGATGATAGACTTGCAAGTAGATGCATCTTTGATGAGGTCTGCTCCGACGCACCAGTGTCCGAATGTAAATGATCAGCCTTCAGTTGAATGCAAAATCGAGATATCAATTCATAGGACGAATTCAGTAATGACGACTCGTGATCCTGATCCAGTAGATAATCGGTCTCTATAGCCGCACGGCTGTGCCTATGTACACGCTCAATGAGACCACCGGAAACGAGGTAGCTGAAACAGAAGAATGAAAAACCAAGAAATATATAAAACCGTAGAAAATTATAAAACGCAAAATAAAATTCAGGGCACCGGGTGCATCCTACAGGCAGGCAAGTGTGCATATGGGCAGACCCCCCATGGGCCCCCATAAGAGAGATAAAGTAGGTGGAGTGGGTAGTAAAAAAAAAACACTATTGCTTACAGGAGAGCATGTGTGACGGCGTAACACGAGAGGATTATAACATCAGTGGGTAATTCTGTGTACGGGGCCCGAGCCCCATAAAAATTCTACTCTTCCCCATGCAACGTCGGTCACTCCATCACCCATGAACCCCAACCATGAAGAGAACGCGAACTGCTCATTCTGCTACGGCGTTCCTCTCCCGTTTGAATATATCTCTCAGGCACTTTCTCTTTCTCGTTCTCTCCTTTTCTATGGTGTTTTTGCCCCCGGCACGAGGGGGGATGGGGTACGTCCCTGTCAGTGCGTATTACCGATACACGCACTGACACGCGCCCCCTGCAGCACACGCGCGTACACAGCCAGTGAACCTACTATACACAACACAACCCATGACCCCCATAGTGCCATGGGGAAAACCTATAGGACACCACTCCTGGCCAACTGTCGCGTCTAATCATAACTAGCTTCAAAGCCAAGCCCACGCGCGGCCTCTGCGATAATAGAAAAGTTCTGTCGCGTGCCAAACTCCTAAGAGCTATACACCATGGAATCCATTGGACGCGTATACACGTTCCTCTACATCACCATGGATAACACCGTTAAGTGATCCTACAAGCCATGAGTATATCGTATATATATGGTACAGGCACGTGTTACCGCACACTTTTTGTGGCTTTTCATAGACTATTACCGGAAGATAGTAGTTATTTGTGGTGTTTTCTATTTTTTATGAGGTTTTTAGTTTTATGGATCGAACACCACAGGTATAGATGGATTTATTTTTAGTATGCTCTCTCGGACAGAACTTCTTCTGTCTTAATCACTGCCAGACCTGACGATACAACCCCATAACGATTCGACATTGTTATTACATGCTATGGGGCCTAGTAATCTCGATTTCTATAGAGAAAACTAAGGGACGCAGAAAGTGCTACCCACTGATTCAATTCTCGTGAGTCGTTCGCGCGCATTTTATTAGAGAATTTATTTGATCCCCAGTATTAGGTCGTTTATGGCAGTGGCACTTGTCGGGATCAGGCAATTGCATCACCATGTGCGTACATCCTTCTCTTGGTATAAGTATGTGAATCTTTGAGTACACAAACAGGCATCCTTTATTCTCTTGAGCCACTCTATAGAAATCCAAAACAGGCTTAAAGGAGGGAGGTTTATGAGCATACGTGTACGAAACACTACCACCCTGTCCCACCCTATTTATAACCTCATTATGCAGTACTGCAAATCCCTTTCAGGGATTTCACGGGGGTCATTAATGACTCCAGCGAGGGAAGGATTTATCATGGAAAACATGAAATTTGGCAAATTTCACACAAAACCGGTAAGTACATCAGATATAAAATTTTTTTTCTGTAACAACAATTTTGGATACTGGCGCCAATTTTTTGGCACAGAAGGATACCGACTTTGGCACCCAGTCAGTTATGGCCCAGGAGCGTAAAGATATGCACCCCACGGGGGCACTATGAAATAATCATATGGTTAGCTAATGGCGGCCCAAGGGTAGTGATTGCCAGGCCGGGCGTGGCAGCTCGAAGGGTGGTAACCAAGCAGTATGAGCGGCGGCAGCCAAGGGTGAATCTAGGGACGGGAATAATAAATAAATTCAATGTATTTGCCGGGAGCCCCGCAAACATTCAATGATAGATCGCAATCTCGGGGTGATGATGCCCCCTGCGCAGACGTGCGTGAAGATCGGATCGGACTTCCTGCCTTGGTCTACTATACCATTGCTACTATTATCAACCATACTGCTAGTATGTACGTTACTATTAATTACCATTGAATACGATACTTATGATTAACTCTTAATGCTTCATTGCAGGCATTTGCTCAATAAAACCAATAAAACATGGATTTTTGTAATTAAAAAAAAATTTCTAAAAAACATGATACCCTTTCGTTATAAGATTTTCATGATTTCCATCATAGTTCTAGTAATTTAACTGTTTTTTTTTTTAATATTGGCAAACAGTAAAAAACGAGCATAGCGACGTATCTGAAAATGACAGTTTGAACTATGGGAAGAGAGCTGCAGTGCAAGTGAAAACGAACCCCCCCATAAGAATGAAGAGTGAAGTGCCACCACTAGGTTTATCCTAAAGAAGTCTCCATAGGGCGAATCGCGAATGACGATATTGATTGTCAGCGTCCTCAGGATTGTAAGCTGGCCCGACAGTGACGACGAGAACGTCGAAGAAGGAAGCAAGAGAACGGCGTCGGCGACGGCACACTTGTTACAATATTTACAGAATCCTCCCCGCATTTCCACCCCTATAGTATGACCGACCTCCTGCCTGTTACTGACAAGTGTCTCTCCTGTCCCTAGAATTTTAGCGAGACTAAACCCTCGCCATTCCACTTCATCCCCCATTACACTGTGCTTTTTCTAGCATCCCCATTGCTTGACACTATAGTATCACTACCACCCAGTGAATGAGGACTGGCATGAACTCAATGGTAACTAGATATAGGCCAGTCTGTCTCCAATATCCTGATTGCAAAACAATACAGACACACACACATACATATATATATTTATATATACAGTAACAGATACTGGAATTCAACAGTATCATATGGCTACCCAAACGATCAGAAATTATAAAAATAATTGATTATAAATCTAAATCAGATCATACGCCTTCACGATGACCCAGACCAGGTGCTCAACTCCAAGTAAGAGTATTACTCAAGTATACGAATTGGCAAGCAGATGCTTCTTGTACAGCTGTCTCAGCCCGGTGCTTCTAACAGTGATTCACTCCCGTGGGAGATGTACGTCCAGCCGGCGCACGGTGAGACGGCCTCTAACCTCTAGACATAACCTTTAAGCTATAAACAGTGACAGTTACGCATAACTCAGTCAAAGAGTAGTTAGTACTTACGTAGCTAACCTAAAGTAGCAAATCTGATTGTTGACATTTCAGCAGCTTAGAGACTGAGCAGTAAGGCTGCAGTTGGCAGTGACGCTGTACGCCAGGAGACAAGTGTGTTTGCATGAAGCGACAGGCATAATGACGATTGCGCGATAATCCGAATGGGAAAGGATCTAACGAATAGGAGTGTTTGATCAGGCGGCAGGATTCCGGTAAGTAGAAGTATAACGCCAAGCGGCTGCATAAATTCCCACTGCGTTAACGAGGCCGACAATCTCCGCCATTACTGTGGGTTGGAAGTGGCGCCATCTACAATTTTCACTGAGAAACCTAACCTGACGCGATTACACGAGAAACAAAAAATGTCTAAGATCTCGCGCGTATTAAGATTTCTTTATAATTATAAATAATTCTAGAACGAGATCACTTGGTCAATTATGTACGCAGTTTTAAACGACCGTGCATGGCGGCGTCGCCTGAAAAACCTAACGCGATTATCGACGACGTGTGGACTAGCTTGAATGCGACGAACGGGGTTACCAAGAGTGAAAATAAAAGCGTTCACGGGTCGAGTTAACGGTATATTTAGTGTATTATTACGGAGGAATGAGTCGTCAGGTAACACCGAGTGACTTCGTAGAAGAAGGTCAGAGTATAATATGTCGTATGGAAGAACAGAGATGCGATAGGAGTGAAATGAGAGAGACACACTCGTCAATGCTTACCATAGGGAAGGGCAGACTCGTGGAATTGGTAATGTATTATAATCCGGAACTCTAACGTCTGGCACGGTCAGGATATTGCTACTCGTGATTCGTTGACGCGTAATGCATTCATGCGAGGATTTCGACAGCGTAATACCACGTCGACACCGACATATATATATATATATATACATATATATAGATATAGATAGATAGACGCAATTGATACTAAACTCAGATTTTTGAGAATAGCTAATAAGAAATTCCCTGATCGACCAATAGAGAATAAGCAATCGTGGCGGGACCCTGGATGTAGTTCAAATAGATTTTAGCACCACGTTATATATATTTGATGGAGCCGATAGTCACTTTAAAATCTGGACAACCTCAATGATCCGTTAAAAAGTTATTTATCCAAGGTTTAAAAAAGAAAGATATACGTGCCATGGGGGTAGAGAGTTGGTAAGCTTTAAGATTTTTTTTTTGCAAGAGGGTGTCAAAAATGTTCGTCTAGGCAATCGTACCCCCTCCCACCCCCCCCCCCTCACACTCTATACGCACAAAGGGTTTTCGAATGGGTATAGGTATACGGTGCAGAGAAAAGGAACGATGGATAAGGGGGATGGAAGTCGCCAGGGTAAGGGTGAGAGAGCCCGAGAGTTCGTCCGTGTTGGCAGGGAGTGAGCCGGACAAGGTTGGAAGGGTAGGAAAAACATCACGGGGGTGAATGAGCGAAGCGGGTGGCTACGTAATCTGCTAATGGACTCTCGTTCTCTCTCGCTCACTCTTTCCTCTTTGACTCATGCTCGTTCTCTCTTAGTGTAGCTACCCTCGCGACCCAGCCGTACAAACCCCGTAGAAAAGCCACCCTCCAACGGGATCCCGTACTACCGCTACTACATACCGTCTATATATACCACTGAAGCTTTACGGGTTTATGCATTTTACGTACAGACCCTGTATAGCGTATCGTTCTGAAATGCCTTTGCATTACTTTAGAATCCAAAATCCTAGGTGATGTGACTTTTAATGCGAATAATTTTTGCATCCGCAATCCATCACAGCGCTAGGTCGTAACGCAAGAAATTGATAACGTTTATGAGTAAAAGTTTGAAGTGACGAGAGACGTATTGCAAATAAAAGTAATATCGATGGAATGTAAAAATTAAAGAAAAAAAATTTGTTTTGAACGTGCCACTCAATGCCCATTAGCATGGAATACAATTTTACCTGTTTATATATCCAAGGAGTAGGGGCTAGTGTAAAAAAAAAATAGAAATAAAAAATGCTCGATTCTCTCTTTCGTTGAGGAAAAATGAAATTATCAGATCAAACAGGGACGTCGTTATTAATAAAATAGATTTCCGCCGGTTTGAGAGCTCGGGGGCCCATGCCGTGCCCTAGTGCGAGTGCGACCGCACGATAGAACAAGAAGGCAAGAGAGAGAGAGAGAGAGAGAGAGAGAAGGAAAGAGGGCACCGCATTCTCAGCCTAACCTCGTTTCGCGCGACTCTGATTTAATCACGTACGCGACTAAAGTAAAGCCCTTTCATTTTCGGTAATAAGCTACTGGCAAGCACTGAAAGCTCTAGTCAGTATCTATTTGCCAGACGTGCGTATCGGTATAGGTGCACATCGAAGAAATTCTATTACAACGTGAAAATCGATTTACATTCTTACATTAATTTCGTAAGCATCCCGAGTAACGTAACGTAACAGTCGATCCAATAAATGTCAAATAATTCGAAATAAAAGAAAATGTCTATACGTAACAAAGAAAATAGACAGTGCTCGATAAAACGCAATGCAATAATTATACTGACCCAACAGTATCAAACCTGCGTATCTATATATCGCACGAGAATAATTAATAAATTTATTGATACAAATGACAAATAAATAATTCGCATAAATTAATTTCCATATATAAATATATGTCTAAGTATCAACGTGATCATCAAGCAGAACGTGCTCGAGGGTCTCTCTTGAATAATTGATCAATTACTCGGTTGATCCCAGTGCCGATTAAAAGCGTTGAGTAAAGGGAGTTGGAGAAGGTGTAAGGATGTCAAGAGTGAAAACGAGAGAGGGATAGAGAAAATGAGACGAACAGAATGAGCGAGAGAGAGAGAGAGAGACAGAGAGTCTTAGAGTAGACAAAATGGAGTAATTCGATGAAACGACAGGATTAGCACTGAGAGTGTTTGCCAGATGATTTTTCCCATAACGTAACCACCTCTCTCTCTCTCTCTCTCTCGATCTCTTTCTCTCTTCTAGCAATTGTCCACGTGATTGCTTTCTGAGCCCTGATTATCATTGTCAAGCCAAGACGCCACAAAGGGCTACAGGATATTTGCCGCATACACGCTTTCGTTTCTTCCTACTATGACCATACCTATTATAAGTATATAAACTTCTAAGTACACTAAACACTGAACGTACAGTGTATAATGTAGAGTCTAAGCAGCCATTGCCGTCAGTCGGATAAGCGAGAATTGGTAAGCACACAAGATTCATTATCTGTTTATCATATTAGGGCACATCTGTTGTTTTATGAACTGGCACCCCTTCCCGCCATCCGACAGCCCGCAGGAGTTTACCGTGAGCGCCGCGACGCTCAATAGAGTAGGACTATGGTTACGATAGGCGTACTCGACGACGCTGCACTTCAGAGAAAAATAAAAGCGCAATAAAAATGGCGCCTCGGTACTCCAAAGTACTTAAACACTCTACGCGGCTTAAGAGCGGCATTCTACTTTTGCCTTCTGTTCAGAACCTTATATAATTACTTTTTTGTTTTCTTCCCTCTTTCCGTTCCCTCGTTATCATTGCGATCAGTTTTTTTAAATAGGAATTGCCATATTAAAAAAAATTTTTTTTTTCTAGTCGTTTCAAAGCGCGATACGCTAATGGTGTAAGATTTCCATTTTTGCAGGATCATCGCCTTTTGAGTCCTTAGTAGGATTCTTCGCGTGTACTGTACATGGGTATAATTTTTTTTTAAAATAAAATAACGTTCTCTCTCTTAAGATACAAACACAAGGCTTGCATAGTATCGCGCATTTAATGCCGGACAAACGTATAAAGTGTACGACGTGTAGGTGGCAAAGCAGAGCCAGGAATCGGGGCTTGATGATCGATCGCGACGACGGCAGCGTCGGCGTTAGAGTCATGGGCAAGGAGGGGGGAGAGGGAGGGGGAAGGTACGTTTTCAACGTAACAGCAACGTAACGCAACGAGCGTCGAAGTAACAGGCAGCAGGCACCCACTGAAAAAGCGTGACTCGCGAGTATTTTACGTGCAGTCCAACAGGAAATTAATCAGGGTGGTTCTGTTGCGACGACGATATTCACCCTGCGGCAACAGTACAATTTATTCTCGCCAGATCGCATGAGAATCGTGAAACGAAGAAAAGTTTTTTTTTTTTTTAATCATTTTCCCACTATATTCCACAGCGAGGAAAATTCGTGTCCTGTTTCAGTACGAAAATAAAGTGCAAGGAGTCTAGACACGGAAGAGGAGAGAGAGCCCGTAACCGGAAGGATGATCAGCCGCGAAAGGGTTCATGCTGAAGATTTTGGGAGGTCCATGAGGAGGAAGTTGACCCAGGTGTTACGTGTCGCCATGAGAGTGCCATGGGAGATCGAGTGATCCAAGGAAAACAGAATGGCTCTTATCCAGCCGCCTGTACGACTTGGCAAGATGGAGGATTCACATTTTGTGAATGGTACCCAGGGTGGTCTTGGTGCATCTTCCTATGCACTTCCTTCCTTGTACTTTATATTCCTTCCCCATGGCAAACGGTACAATCATAAAAGTGCCAGCATTGGTACCTGCTACCGTCTAACTGTTTTACCTACAAAGTATTGCTACGCGCAACGTGAAGTACGATTACGTGCAGTTGCAGTGAACCAAGCAAGTCATTCGTTACACTTGCAATTGCATTTGAGACAAGGAAGTGACTTTGTCGTTGCACTATATTTACTTACCCAACGACATCCTGAAGGCGTGCTTGCACTGACGCATTCTCTATGGCTTTTGATGGTATCAAACTGCATAGCAGTTGCATCGAGGCTGTCGCTATGGATGCACTGCTAATTGCATTTCCAGTAACTTCCTGCATCTGACTCTGATCGTCCTGACTGGTGAATATCTGCGAACATTTAAGAATATTTTCATGTGAATTTATGTATTTATATATTTATATAGATGTATCCCTTACCGAATGAATTCATTTGATTTTTCGATAAGAATCTACGTTCTGTGCATTTACTATTGGCTGGTACCGCTTACGGTGCAACGAAAGAATATTAAAGTAAATGGGCAAAACTATCCCCAGCGTAAAATTCCACGGACCGCACGCTCGATTTCACGTTGGTTTTTATGAGAAAATTGTAAATTTGTTTTGGACCTCGCGCAGCCTTCGACTAGATTGGAAATACGTTTTCCAGAGGGAGTCTGGGCAATGCATCTCTTTGCCCAATGGTCCAAACTCCAATTTACCTTATACTAGATCTCTAATAATACGACAGGACTTGGCATTCTTTTTTTCCTTCCTGAAAACGTATTACGATCGGTCAATATAAAACGTAAATAAAGAAATATAACGGCCATTGAATTCCATGTAAAATAGCAGCTATGTACCTTTTACTGACTGGTAAAGTATTATTGTATGACGTGTAAAGGTATAATTTTAAAGAAACAATATGGCGGCTAAATCGTTGAAAGAAAATTGTTGGCATGCTCGGGGATCATGTAGATTAAATGAAAAAATAAATGTAAAAAAATAAAAATGCATTCGAGAATTCCGCGAGTATATATAACCAAAAGTATCCAACAGTCTCGCAAACGGTTCTCTTCTGCTTCTCTTCGTCGTGGCTATTTGTCTCTCTTTCTCTTTCTTCGTGCTCCTTTTTCTTCCCATTTCTCTTGCTCTCGGTTTCTCTTCGCTTCCGAGAGTACGAGCGTGGCTGTGTGCGCCGTGCGTGACGTCACTAAAAGCTCTCTCGCCGCTAATGCATTTGCAGGGGGAATTTCAGGGGGGAACAGGAGCGTAGCAATGGAACGCAAAAGAGACAGTGGTACCCCGACAGGAATTTCACGCCGATGAGAAACATCATTGACGGTCGAAACAAAAGAAACTGATAATGTATCCAGCATCCTAAGAATCTGACAATCTCGAAAGCTATTAAACGCACTTGCGCATGTGTTTTCTTACAAGAAAAAAAAAGATATATATTACATATAAAAAAAAGGATGCTGGTGCTATGCTTAGTGGAAAATTCCTCACGAATTTTATCATAGAAATTTATGAAATACTTTCATAGAATCAAATTTCGTCATTTTTTTTTCTTCAAATTACAGAGATACGCTCCTGAAATCTTTCGTGCCCCACTACCGTACTGTAACTTCAGTCTCTTCTGGCATCGGCACCATATTCCTATTCTGACAGAACCAAGCAGAACTTCGATATTGAAGTGATACTAGCGCCATCAAGCAGGAAACATTTGTTTCTGATAAGCGTATGTGACTATATGCATGAAAATTTCAAATGCATATGTTATGTTATGTTATTTCGATTATTTGAAATTTTCTTTTTTGAATATATGTCCTTTCTCTTTTTATACGACAAGGAGCCCGAAAGGAGGCGATTACAAAGAAAGAGGATCCCCACCGAAAAAGAGCGCGTGTCACATGGTCAAACGCGGCGTCGTCGTGGTCGGTTAAAAATCAGGACCTGGTCAGGAATCCGGGAGGCCTGTGGCAGCACGGTGAAATCGGCCCTAAGAACCCGCTTAATCCTTATTTTGACAGGGCGGACAGGACGGACAGGCTGACAGTGAGACTCGGGCTTATCCAGGCTCAGAAAGAAGAGAAGCCGAAAGAAGGACGGCGGGATAAAGATAAAATGGGATAGAGAAAGAAAAAAGGAGGAAAAAGAAAATAAATAAAAGTCCAATGAAAAATAACGGCGCGCGCGGAAAGACCTGAACTTACGCGGCGAGTAGCGATCAAAAAAGGAATAATAGAAAAATATAGCCGCTCATCGGTGCGTACATAAAATCCTGGTTTTAACTTGCCTGTCCGGTCAGTGAGCATTGTCTACGCGTCGCTGATTAAGCCGGGATTAATGTAACAGACGTGTATCTTTCTTTTTAATATCCTTTTTCTCTTTTATAGTGTCACATGAGCGCACGCGCCAAATTAAAAAATAAATTAACCGCCACTCCGATTTTCGAAACTGTATCACGCTTCGTGTCATCCGGGAACATGTGGCGACATCACACATTCTTACGGTTATTCGTGCGTACTAAATATAGGAATTGCGCAATGGTCTCAGAGAATTTTCTTACCCATCGAGATAATTCCTATTGTTTTCCCAAAGTTTTCCTGTTCCGTAAACTCTACCTTTATCGACTACCGATCTGTTGTCGGTAACTTATTACTAACCGTGGATATACGAAGAATTATTTTACAAAATTAAACATACCTCTAATCGTTGCAGAAGCAAATCCAAAATGACCAAAATTTTATTGCTGAGGAGAACCATCTTGATACTGTTCGTGTTGCCATTAATCGCTGATCGATATGCACGGCATATCGATACGATATTTCTGAAAAAAGTAAAATAATTATCAAAGTGTGATTCATAGAGGAATATTTATTATATCGATATGAAAAATATTTTATTCGCTTACTTATCCGGTAAGCTGTGTGAGTTGTTTTGCAAATTGAGACCCAGATTCAGCAGATTCGATAAAGTTTCGAAGCCGTTTAACGAATTGAAAGCTTCTTGATCAGAAGCACACTGTAAACAAAACAATTTTTATATACTTCAATTTAAAAAATCGGCATCTCGCTGTAGTAAATTTATTAATACTTACGGATTTAGAAAAAGCTCTATCAATCTCGCCCAAACAGCGCTCCAGACGTGACAACGCAACAACGGACCAGTTGCCTTTCCCGTAATTACTGCAAAGTCGCGACAACTCTTTAAGATTTTGCCGAAACTTTGCCTTATTAGCAGATTCCACTTGGGACTGTGAACTCTCGACCTTTTGCGCATCCATCCACTCTTGTCCACGTAAAGTCATCCTTTGCTTCATTTTTCGACTCCTTCTCTTTAAAGCTTTCTGTTTTTCTTTGGCAGCCTTATTATCATCATTACTCGATAACGATATCGGCATATCTCTTATCTGTGTAATATTAAATCTCTGCAATTCATCTCGCGGTGGTTCACGACCGTCATGCATCTTTCGTACAGCATCCACGTGCATTTTGCTCTTCAAATGACTGAGTAGTTGGATCTCGTTTGGAATCTATAAATTAAAATATTAATTTATTAGATACATATTCTATATATTTATCAATAAAAACAAATATAATACACGTACCAGTGTACTACACAAGGAGCATTGTTTTTGGGCGGGATAAGATTTTAATGTCGGTGGAATTTCTTCTGCACGCAAAATAGATGACTCCACAGCCCTTTGTCGAATGTGCTCAATATTTTCACCGTGTCTTCTGGCAGATTCCTGCTGCTTCTGTGCGATCTTTTTCTGGAGCTCTTCCTGATTGGCTAACTGAGCAGCATGCAATGCTGAAAGGCGTTCTTCGCGATCCCGAGCTTTTTCTCTGGCCAATTCCTGAAGAAAAGCACGACTTCGTCATATAAAATCAGCTTTTATTTAAAGAGGCGTTCACTATTTCTTCTACTTACTTGACGTTCCTTTTCACGCTCCAATTGCATCTTCCCGACACGTTCTTCCCTTTCGCGTCGAACTTCACGCATTTTCTGAATTCTCAATTGTCGTTCGACTTCCAAAGCCCTTCTGCGTTCCTCAGCAGCGGCCTCTTTTGCAGCCTTTTCTTCCTGGCGACGTTGTCGCTCTTCTTGGATACCTTGAAGACGTTCCTCTTGTTCTTGACAAAGTGCCATGAAGTCATGGCGTTTATTTTGTGCTTCTAATTCGTTTATGAAAGCTATCTCTTTGAGCTTGGAGTCTTCATCATGAGCTTTTCTCACGATCTCCAATAGATGCTGCGTCCTGTTCTCCTCTGCTCTTTTTAGCTTCATTTCCATTCTCAGTCTCTTGTCCTCTATCAATTGATTCTTGGCGCTTTTTACGTCCTCTACTTTATTTAGAAGTTCTCGCAAGCGTTGGGACTTCTCCATAAGAAGCTTTTGGCGCTTGTGCTGCGCACAAGCTTGCTTCGTTTGATAACGACGCAGTGTTTCTGGTAAAGATCTTTTTCGCGATGGCGATGACAGCTTTTGATGAAGCTCCAAAGCTCTTCCTGGATGCCGAGCTACTAATGCTTGTAACTGAGCAAGGGTATCTACACGTTCAGCCCAAGACATACCTTCAAGCATATTTTCATACCTGTAAGAATAAATTCTCTATATTCTGTATTCATAGTTTAATGGTTTTATATATTTATCGTAACTTACCTATCCTCTAAACTAATGTCATCTGTACCATCATCAAGAGACACTTCCGGTTCGTCTTCAATCTCCAAAACCATCTCTCCGTCAGTCTCATCGGTTTCTGTGTCGATGTCTATTTCTGTCGACTCCAGCTCCAAAATTTGCCTCTGCAGCGATGCCTCCTCTTCGGATAATTGTTGAGACCTTTGCGAATCAGCCTCTTCCCTCTTTTGTTCTTCTTCAAGGATAATTCGTTCCCTTTCAGCCTGAGCTGCGATAAACAACTGAATTCTTTTTTCCAAGAGTTCAGCCTCGCTCTTGAACACAGCTGCTATCATAGATGTAGAATTGGTATCGTTCACAGTGATTGGTTTGTCATCACTCTTTGGTGTCTTCAGAGTATCCTTACTTTTAGAATCTTTGACTTTCTCAACTTCGTTGTTCATGTTCTTTCCAGCTTTCCAAGTTAGGCACCTCTTCTTCTGTCTTCTGTCTTCTGTCGTGCAGGAACTTTTTTTCGATTTATCAAAGGAGCCATCCAAGCACAGTGCTGGTAACGAGGTCGCTGTACTTGGTTTGTGAAATCGAGTAGCCATATTTAAATTGTGAATACTACCACGACGATACCGACTCCTTACAGTTTGCCAACCTTCCTCACCGTCGTCCTTCACCTTGGGCTTGCTATTTTGTTTTGTAAGAACCTCTACCGAACCACTAAGATCCTTGTTCTGATTACACTTTGCAGAGTTCGTAACCTTTTCACTTATTGGTAATGATTGTATTTTTCTATGCACTATCACTGAAGTTCCTGGACGCACTTTATTACTGTAAGTACTGGACTTCACACCCAGTGTGGTTTTACTGCGAATCATTTTGGGGATTTCTAGTGTAGAGGTTTGATTTACCTGGGCTGTCGATGGCCTTATACGCGAAACTGTTGCATAGGCTGGTCTTGCAGGAGTTGTTTTTGGCTGAGGCTTATTGTTGATGACATTTGTAGAAGGAGAAGTCTTGTTCTCAGGTCTAGTTTCTGGAATAACTTTCTTATCTTTACTTCCAATTTTCCCACTGTTTGATTCAAAAATTTTCTCGTTATTTCTACGTGCTCGTGAGATCTCCTTAAGCTTTGGAGGGTTTTCCGTATCCGAGTTACTATCTTCATTAACTGACATATTCAAAGCTAAAGATTTTATGACGTCATTAACTTTAGAATTAATAGCATTTTTCTTTGCTTCGAAATCCTTGTTCTTTTTACATTCTTTGTCATTCCTCTTTTTCTCCTCATTACTTACAGACTCCTCTTCAGAGCGAGCTTTATGTTCACAAATCTGGACGGTTTGCACGTCTGATAGTTGCCGATTATCCTTACCATTGGTGGTCTTAGACCTGCTACACTTTCCACGAACTTCGGTAACAGTACCAACAGTCTTTTTCGACATAGGTTTTCCCGTGAGTTTTGTTGATACTGATTTACCTTTATTAGTTCTATCAATACCACTGCGTTCAATAAGAGTACGACACTTGTCTTTAAGATTCTGTGAATCATTTCTAGATATGTTATTCTTATTATCCTTGATAATCTTATGACCCGATTCGTCTACCATAGTCCTATTTTCCACAATTGTCTGGTCCACAGGACTTCTACAAGATGGTCCTGTAGGACTCAATGATGATCTTGGTACAACTGATGAATTCCACATTCTACATGGTGATGTCTTCCTGACCTCCCATGCCAAGGGTGTTCTACGTAATGGCGGTGGTGAACTTTCATAAGCCCATTTAACTTTGAACCAATCTATAAGATTGTGAAAATCCCGTGTATAGTTCTCCAAGACCAGAATTACTTCCTTGCATTCTGAAATGCTCTCATCCTCTTCGCACGTCTGATAAATACCATCCACAGCCCTTTGCAAATTCCCAAACAGGAAAGCCCAGTATCTCGCTTGCAATTCTATAAAAGAGAACAAGACAAATCATACAGTATAAATATGACATGGATCGTGTCACTGTCGATTCAAATTTTTACTAAAACATGTATTAATTACCAGATTTCTTATCGCGACCAGTTGATGCTGATCGAACTCTCGCTGTTGATTTTAAGGATCTTTTCATGTTTGCCGACTGAACCACCCTTGGCACACTTGGTGGTTTTCGTGTGACCTTTTCTGTATTACACATGCTGACTGGTACATTAAATGCTATTAAATTACGAGCTGCTCGACCCTCTTCTTGTATAAGTAATCGAACATCGGCCATTTTCGCGTTGGTCCTAGAAACAATACGTTAGTTTCTTCAACAACAATGCAAAATTAGTTTCAATATCGACATTAGTCTGGATAAAGAATAATAAAATAAACTGTAATAAAGTACACTTTATTAAACCAATAAATTTCACGGGTAAAACAATGCCACTGAATTCTTTGAATAAAGGCATACAATTTTTAATAATTTTATATTCCCGGCGTTTTAATACGACACAACAATGACGCTACAAGTAAATCGGATATTCATCATAAACATGTTTGCACGTATATAGGCATATTGTTTATCATCAGTAGGATAGAATTGATTAAATTAAAAGTCCTTATCGCAGTCTATTTCTGATAAGATTATAATCAAGTCACTTCGATAAAATGATTTTGTTTACGTATCGACAACTTTATGTATCCTATTGTACCTTGTTTTATTATATTTATCATCCATTCCCTGACGTACATTAGAACAATGACAATAATCTATTTTAGAACGACGCAATATGAGTGAAAAAAAGTTCGAATGTCATTGGAAATATACATGTCATCGCCTTCCTGACAATGTCATTTTTGAGGTTATGTTGTCAAAAACTTAGTGCCATACTCTACCATGGTAACGTGACAGTTCAACAAAACGCATGACTATTAGTACGTTAGATATTTTCATTTATGGTCAGTGATCAGATTAAAGAGCATAGATCAAGGTTTAATCTAAATATGAAAAAAATAAGATCTCGAGATGCTCCTGTAAATTATGATACATGAAAAAGAAACAAAAACAAACAAAGCAATGCATTATTGCATTTCCTAAAAGAGACACGATGAACATTTAATTATAAAAATCCACTGTAGGTTAGACCGAAACGAACCTTTGGTGCTAGCGGATTTACGGTAGGACCCAAATTGTCGCGCAAAATACATTTATGCGAGGAGAGCGACGAGGAAACATTTTCATAAACGAGACATATCATTTGGCAAGACAAACGACAACTCGTTTTCACGTACATATCTTAATAGTTGGCAGCACTTATGGTTCCTTTATATTTTACCTAAACGTCAGAAAACGTTGAATTTCGTGGGTATCTTTTAAATATGAATATTCCATTTCTGAGATATAATTGTAGTTAATTGAATTCAGTGCATTTTCGAAACGATTTAACAAATACTTTGACAGCGATATTAATTACAATAAGAATTTTTATATTGATTCAAATATATTTGATTCACGTAGAACTATCTACCATTAAGAGAGACAAAGACCGAGAGTTGAAATGTACCATTGCTCATACAGTCATGATCAGCATATCTTATGTACAAATTGTACGTACTAACATTGTAATATTGTATTTTGTATATAATAGGATGAGACGGGATGAGTAGGTAATAGAAAAAACTAAGAGAGTAAAAAAAGGTCGAATATATTTTTTAATTTTCAATAACTCATAAGGTCAGTGACAACTAAAATGTTATTTTGACTCAAGTAGTATCGTCTTACACGCTATCTAGCGGCACAAGAATGAATCGGATAAAACGGCTGTGAAGGATACAACACACGCGTTACGTGTGAAAATTAAATTAGCATTTGGCAGGTGTATTTTTGGGCTTTGCTCGCAGAATCTCAGCGCGATACTCGTGCCTGCTTTCACATCACGACCATAAAGAGGTTATAATAGCGGCGAGATCTCGCCGTGGACAGTTTTTTTTCTCTCACTTTTCCGGGTGATTGTGTTTCCCTTGGAGGTGGCTTTGCTGAAGAAGGAAGAGGGACACAGAGGACACCGGATTGCAGCCACTGACTGCCACACATTTTTTTTCATCGGTTGACGCGGAGAATATTACACCGGGTTAGACGATTGTACGTATTACATTTTCTCGAATCGTTCATGCTCATTGCCATTTTGGAGGTTCTGGTCGCCTCGGTCGAAACCATGAAAATTTTGAGGTTTGGAGTGTTCCTTTATTTTTTCTTCACTGATTTTTCTGAGCACCGGCCTTCATTGTTTATATCCTCCTGCCTCCTACACTCCCGCTACGAAGTTTTTATTATGGGCTACTTATGGTTTTGAGTTCATTGTCTTTGTCTTTTTAGTATTTGTCTATAGAATAAAAATGTTCTCTCCCGCGACGCAACGTTATTATCATTTCTGCAATGTCGATTGAATCCCAAGAATTCATATAATTATTTCTCATTTTCGTGTTTTATATCTTGATTTTAATATGTGGTCCTGCCGTAAACAAAGAACACACATATTTCCTTTAATCTATATAATACTGTAATTAACGACAATGCTCAATACGGTTGAAAGAAAGTGACTCCATTATCACGTAAGTATTGGTATTACGAGACTCTATGACTTCCTCTAGGATAATAACTTCTGAAAAGTTTCAAGACAATTTTCTCAGTTCTTATATTTTTCCCCTATATTCGTAAAAGTATTTATGACGATAATCATATCACTAAGAATCTTAAGGAATAAAAATCGGCCCAGATTTAGGAAAGATGACTGCATTACCGCGTCGGATCATCAAGGAAACTCAGAGACTGATGCAAGAGCCGGTCCCTGGTATCAGCGCTGTACCGGATGATACAAACGCTAGGTACTTTCACGTGATCGTTACCGGTCCAGAGGATTCTCCCTTCGAAGGTGGACTCTTCAAGCTCGAATTGTTTCTACCGGAGGACTATCCCATGTCCGCGCCCAAAGTTAGATTTATTACCAAAATCTATCATCCAAATATCGACAGGTAAATGGTTGAATAAGAATCTGCACAAGAATGATCTCATTCTTTCTGCATACGAGAATCAAACAAGAAAAAAAAGAACAAATAAATGGTCAGTAAGAACCAAGATGCACAACGTTATTGATAAATGCAATCTTTAATTTACACATATATTCACTCTACGTATATATATTTCATTTTAATTCTGGCATGGCAGTCATTAACAGTTTTATTTAGTTTCTTTTTTTTCACAACACAAAAATAGTACAGTATATTTGCGCAATGCTATTGAGTCTTAAGCTGTTTTTCTTCTATCTCACTGGATAGACTGGGCAGGATTTGTCTGGATATCCTGAAGGATAAATGGAGTCCTGCTCTTCAGATCAGAACGGTCCTCCTCTCAATACAAGCCTTGCTGAGCGCGCCAAATCCGGATGACCCTCTGGCGAATGACGTAGCTGAACTTTGGAAGGTCAACGAAAGCGAAGCGATACGTAACGCCAAAGAATGGACCCGTAGATTCGCGATGGATAACTGATCTCAGCCGGTCCTGATTATTAAGAATTCATATAAGAAGATGGGTATCCTCCTCCATTACGTCGTACCGACAAGTGAAACTCCTGCTGTATCTCCCAGCCGAAACCATCGCAAAGGACACTCACTACACCTGAACACTTGCAGCTGCAGCTGCAATATTACCTGTACCACGATTACCACCAATACTATTACTACTTCTACTAGTGCTATTACCATTACTAGTACTACTATCACTACTGCTACTACTACTACCACTACTACTACCACTACTGCTACTGCTACTATCACCAACACTCATCGCACCTGTGTCGATAATTTTGCTATTGAGGTACAATAAAGGAAACTAAACTTTTTTTTCTAGGAGTACTAATGCCGTGTGCTATCGTATATTACTGATACGTTATATCTTATATAACGAAGATCACTGATTCGATTGGATGGATTATATTAATTTTTTTCTCTTCATTTTGTTTTAATTTACTCTTCTATAGAATTTTATCAAACGGGGTTCGTTTTTTGCTTTTGATTTTTTTTATTTGGAACGTTCGTTCATTGAGTTTATGTAGTCTGTTGGTACTGATAGATTCCTCGGTATTTAAAAAATATAAGCGTTTCCATAGGGATTGTTGCTGAAACAATTTAAAACAAAAAGGAAATAATCTGATTATTGTGCATTTACTTCGGCGACAATGTATAAATAACTCCAGTGCGCGTTTACGAATTGTATTGTCTTACGGTTGAGGCATCCATGCATCTGTTACCTTGCTTCTTTTTTTTTCCTTAATTTAAATAATATATTGGAAACCTTCACTTGATCGTCGTTTCCGCAAGATCAGTAAAGGCTCAACCGGTGGTCAGAAGAATGAGATTGTTGCGATCAAATAAATGGGATAGAGAAAACTGAAAATTGGCGATCGTTTAATTCTTGCGCATGAACGAAATGGTTCTACGCCTAATTACAAAATCGCATTAACGAATCTTACATGTATCTGTGGACAAAAACTCCCGTTACGCTTCGATCCGATCCGATGCGCTTCGCTGATTTGAAAACCGTACTTATTTCTTTCCTATTCAATTTTGTTTTTGAATTTTCCATATAAAATACCCCACACGAATGCCTGGTGCCTTTTTGGGAATCGTAATATCAAAAATCAAGAACATTTGCCGTCGAGCTTTTTCGAAAGTGCGGTTTAAAACCAAAAAAGAAAATGGAAAAATGTAATGAAAGATGTCGGTAATGGGGGAGGATTAGATCATTAGGTTAAAAAAAGAATGAGAATATGTTATTACGGTAAATATTGAGGTGGGAAAAAAACCAATGATCAACTTCGTCATAAAATTATTGAAAAATGTGTACAGAAAGAATAAAAAGAAAATATTCCAACTTTTTAACGAAACTTCTACTGTGCCCCGCGTTATTTGACAAATACAATAGTACGTGAATAATAATCTTAAAACGAACAGCGAATCCATTATAAAGTATCTAATAAGAACAATGACATTTAATATTCAATTTAACATTTAGTCAAACATGGCCAATTGTCATTTGAACTCGCGTCACAGAAGCCAGTGGACACTCTTGATTAAAAAATAATGAATCTAGATATTAAAAGGTATGTACCGCGCTAAATGCTTTGGGATACGTGGCCGTTGCGAACGAATGTAATTTTCTAAGTGGCGCGTAAAGTAGAGAGAGCTGATGCAAAATACTCGAGAGACCGCTGGAGGCGATTAATTAATTAACTTAAATAAGTATAAGATATCGAGGAACAGTATTCCAAGGTGAAGCATGATTCCTAAGAGAGAGAGAGAGAGAGAGAGAAAAAGTGGCAAGTCCCTTTTGCGTTTTCTTCTATTCTTTTCTATCCAATAAACGTATTTAAAACTAATAATTTTCTGCGAATGTCAAAGAATAATAAATAAAAGATTATACCCATAGTACATAATATTATAATGATACACGTGGGAGAGAATAAATCGGAGGAGGAGATGAGGGGAACGGTCCAAAAACAAAAGAAATGAAATAAATAAAATGTCTCATGACATAAATTACTTCCTGCATATCAAGAATAGTTTCGAGTTACACGAATTTACGTTTAGAGATTCTCACGTATAGTCGATCCACGAGTTCCACGTGTTTCTCTTTTGACAGTTTTGACATATGTTCTTGGATTGTCAAAAAAAAAAAAACATCAAACTCGGAAAACGTCAATATACGACAGAACGCGGGTTTTAATGTAATAAAAAGTGAAAGACTCAAAGAAAATGTTCAGGGGGCGGTCTGAGATGGGCAAGGGGAAGGAAACAAATAAATTCAAATTTTTGTTTTTCTTTCTGGAAATGCAAAGCGAGCATACGTACATAAATACATAATACATACTGCAGGTGACAGAGAGACACGGACACAGATACGACGCTATCATAATAATAACAATTATTATTATTATTACTATTGTAACTATCCTGTAACAATAAATTAGGTTATTTAAGCAAGTTGTATTATCAATTAACGTTCCCTTTTGCTCTGCTGTAGGATATTGCAGAGTGTAAAAGTTAATCGGATGTTAAATTTTCAGGTTAAAGGTAAAATGTAGAAGTAAATGAAAAAACGTCTTTCTTTAATTGAATTCAAAATTACAGTTTATTGTTTACCTTCTTCGTTATGGACTAGTATAGTATAACCATATACACATTCAGTAGCTCGACTTAATCCCATTTGTAATTAATAATACCCCTTTTTTTTAAACTTATATGTTACACTCACAAACATCGATAGAGATTAGCCATGACGTTTTATTATTTTTTTTTTCGTTTTTTTCTTCTTCTTTCATTAGTGCGTCTCATGACCGGTGAAGCTACAGCGCAAGCTCTAGTTTATGTATAAGATATTAAATTACTCTTTGCTCTCTGTGTACGAGTGGGGCGTTCCATTTCCTCTTTTATGCTGTGTTTTTTTTTTCTCATTCGCTTGTTTCTCTTTCGTCTCAATTTATTCTTTTTCTTTATCTCATTCCCGGGGGTAAATGTATTGTCTGTATGTGTGGATGTCGCCCGTCTTTTATTAACGTGTAAAATGTCTAATACTTTTTTTATTTACCCCATTCCCCCCACCACCGCCCCTTTCCCTTCGTCAGCCCTCATTAACGTACATACATTATTCCTCACAAATCTCTTTCCAGTCTCAATCGCTCTTCGACCTTAGTCAACTCTTATTAGAATTTTGTAATAATCGCAGTCGAATTGACATTAATCAATATGCACAACTGTTCAGGATGCACTTGGTTAAATGCATTCTTGACTCTTAAGAGCTCTTCGATAGATTGTGGGAATCGGAAACGTGAAATCTTTTTATTTAATTTTTTGTATTCTACCTCTCTCACGTTTCTTAGTCTTATGGCTGTTTTTTTTTTTAAGAACTTCAAGAATGATTGCCGTTTTGGAATTTGAGAATGAGAAGCGAATAGATTCATTGCGATTGATGGATTAGTGACTGGTTGGTGACATGGAAACCAAAAAAAAAACAGAGGTTTGTCACTGTGTTGCTTTTGTATTTGTTCTTCGACCTTTCTTTTTAAGCCCCATTTTGTTCAACTCGTCGCTGTCGCGTTTGTAAATTCAAATTAGGAGCGAGAGATTCAAAGGCAGATTTTTTGTTTTTTTTTTTGGTTTGTTCCTCTCTTTGAGATAGTTGTCAAAATTGAATCCGCCATTCTTATTATCATTTTATTCTTGAATTAAAGATGCTAACGAACGCTTCACTCGCTTCATCAGTTCAGGGTGGCTTGGCGATGGCTGAGTATTTAATTATTTATTTATAATATATACTTTTTATCCTTAGCGTTAATGACTAGATAAGTTTTCAGCCACCCGTACACTCTATGTATAATAACATCTTGTTTGATCCCATATATTAATAATTCATACCGTTCCGACGCACCTCGATATACGGATAAACTCTTTTATGCCAAAAGTGTATTTTCGCCTATATTTTCATTGTTACCTTACGGATTTTTATGCGATACAACGATAAACGAGGATAAACGTACGAGACTCGTGAGAATTCGATAATACTCAGTGTAGATATTTGAAGTAACTAACGGCGGACCGGAAACATTGACGCAATTCGTCAGATAGATGAACGGAAGAACGCAAAGAGAGAGAGAGAGAGAGAGAGAGAGACAAAGAAATTTCTTTCGTATTTTTCTTTTTTTTTATCCCCGTTCTCCTGTACAATTATTTCTTTTCTTATTATTTTCCGCTTTCTTCCAAGCTATTAAATCCGATCGCACCTACTTTGGCATAGAAAGTTTATCGAAGTTTAGGAA
>JARPRG010000657.1:365373-379417 GCA_031001745.1 Hartigia nigra | reverse complement strand
TTATTTTCCGCTTTCTTCCAAGCTATTAAATCCGATCGCACCTACTTTGGCATAGAAAGTTTATCGAAGTTTAGGAATCTTAGTATTCTGCACCATCGCGATATCTCATTTGATATTCATAAAGCCGAAATAGCTTAAGGAGTCGAAAAGTAGTCAGCAAAAATAGATAAAACTTAGATTATAATGATAGTCGACGAAGGTACAAAGAGGAGGGCGTATCACGTTTGGTAATGAAAGTAAAAAAAATAATAAAGATAAACAATCTTACGTCAATCATCGTCTCTCCCTTGACTCTCCAGTATAGTAACGAGACAGTATTAATGCCTATCTGTATTTTTACATCCTTTCCATTGACTAGAGAGTATACAGTGTGACGTGCGTATACTCTTTGTATACATTGAATTTGATTAAATACGCGTTTCTAAACCAATACGTAATTCGTACTCCTCTTCGTGTACTCGCCAGTAATATTTCGCGTGAGACTTACACACTCGAAGGATCCTAAATCGTATTTATACGAGAACTCCTAATTAGATTTTAATAGCCCTCCGTTCTACTTGTTCCTTATTAGCTTCTTCGTTTCGAATCAACGTTCAAACTGTATTCCTTTTCGTTCGCGTTTCCTTTGTGATACAAAAAAGAACAAGGAATCGGGGCATTGGGCAGCCGTAGCCATTAATGGCGTATCATGCCAGTTTTTATAAAAGGACTAAAATATTCGACGGGGGAATGTCTAATGAGAATTCCATGGGGACCTTAAGGAAATTCTTGTGGAAATTGGCTTAACCATTTCTTTCATACTTTTTTCCCTTTCTTTAGAAATATTACGTCACAGACCTGATCACCTTGTCCAAGCATTCAATTAATTAATCCTCGCCCTGTCCTCCGCAATATACAGCTATCCATTATATTTCCTTTGTATATTCTTGTTCTTTTTTCTTTTTCGTCTTTTGTTCTCATCTTCGTCCTCACCTCTGGCACCTCCTCCTCGATTCACTCGCGAAATGTCGAGAGGGCGAGGGGGAAACAGTGGTGTTACCCTTCGTTTGTATTTATCTTTTTTTTTTCTTTACCTCTCATTTGTGCTATTTATAATCATGTGCATTGCATTCCCCTATTAAACTTCCTTGGCGCGTACGGCAACGTCACTCGTTCACACGCTTCTTTAATTAGCAATTAATTATCTAATTAGCACGTCTAGTCATTGTACAATTTTAAATGTATTCTCTCTCGTTCGTTCTTGGTTAATTGGAATGGCGAATTCGCCGTCGCGGTAATTACACGAAGATACAATAATATAAGATAGGACTTAGGATATATCAGGCTCGATGACACCTTGTGATTTTTTATCGCGACAGCGAGATATCCGCGCGCAAATATTTTCGCACGAGAAGCGTCGCCGACTTCGGCCTTCGGTAATTTTAAAAACAATGAAGGAACCGCGCGATACATGGTATCCATTCTTTGCTTATCTCTAATATATATCTTGAGAGAAGACACGAAATTGGCTGACTGTTCGCAAGAGAGAAATCATTTACCATTTCTCCATTGAATTTTCTTTTTGTCGTACGCGTGCGAACGAGTGACGTCGCACTGATAAGACGTATATTTATATATTATATTAATTACGGTAATCATATAAATTATGCTCGAGTAAATACTTAGTAACGTTTCACTTGGACTTCTAAGAGAGTTAGAGCTCGAGATAGAGAGATAGAAGGAGAGAGAGTGCAGCCGCAGTAGCTAAGCAGGATAAAAGGTGGGCTTGGTGAGTGTGTGATTTTGGGCAGGCAGGCAACCTGGCAGCCAGTCAGGTCGTTCCTGACATATAGGTAACAATTATATATACATACATTTGTATATATATATATATATATATATATATATATACATATTATATATATATATGTAAAACGAGTTTGGTATCTGGTACCTTGGTACCTGATACCGGAACGATCTCCACCGCCAAGTAGTATGGACGTTAGTAATACGATGGTAATGGATGGCGGATGTATTGTCTCTTCACTACGCAACGGCCAGGCAATTGAATTCTTATATATACACCGGAGACTCCTGGCCGGTTAAAAGCCTAAACATCGACGTCGGCATTGTCTTCATGAGAATCTGCAATTATTCATTCAATCATAGAGATGCGATACTTGAGACACCTGGTCTCTGGGATAAGGACTGTTACTGTATGTATATACCAACCTCACCGACCGAGGTCGCCAGAAGATTGACAATTTTCTCATGCGGCACAGCAACGACGCTCTGATTATTGATCTCGATGATCCTATGACCTACTCGAACGCCACCCCGTTCCGCAATTCCACCACGTAGTAGACTGCAAATGACACCGTTCTGCACACTGAAGCCGAGCTGGTACTTGGTGTCAGGTCGTTTGATCTTGACCTCGACAACCGGGGCACACGGTACCACAGTCAATTTAACCACAGTCTGATTCTTTGAGTTCTTTATATACGTCTGACATGTCGACAATGGCAGACCGACCAGAGAGACGCCATTGATAGCAATTATCTGATCGCCGATATTTAACTGGCCGCATCTTGCGGCTGCACCTGCTGGTGCAAGATTGGCTATCACAACCGTAGGTAGCATTGAGCCCCATCCGGATTCCACTATCACCACACCCAGGATTTCACCCTTAGCCTTCGGTACCACCACCTGTCACAGTAAAGGATGTTCCTTGGTTCATGTATGATTATACCACGGAAGTGCAAGTGCAGTACCGATGTGCATGTGATTTTAAGACTTGCCTCCTTCTGCATCTCCTTCTTGGCGAACATCTGCAATTCGTCGCCGAAGATCTCCTGAGAATTTAGGACTTCCTGGTAATCCATCTCCTTGACAAAACTGTGATCCTCGATGCCGTTTGCTTTGAGGAACTCCATATAAGCAACCTGGAACGCCTGACCTATACTTTGTGCGATGAACTGGGCCTCCTCGCTCTCGAATACATGGCAGATCATCTTCGGGGTTCGATTGATCTTTGGCGCCTCCTGCATCTCGTGGGGCACGAAACGTCTCCTTGCCATGAGTACCACCAGGTCGCCGATATCAGCTATGTAAGATATCGTTCTCAGGGCATGATCCATCATTATCTCTTTCAGATCAGTGTTCAACACCATGATCTTCTCCGTTGAGATGAAAAGGTCCACTTCGGTGCTGGGTTGTGTTTCGCCATCAGGTGCCTGATACAGAATATAGATTAGTATGAAACAACATAGTCTTAGGCAAGCTTATAGTTATTCTAAAGGATCTGTTAGTCATATCGCTTACTCACCAAAGCCTGGACAAGGTAGCAGCGTGTAAAATAAAAAGGCAGATTCTCAGTTAGTAAACCATTAGTAGCAAGACTAGCTCTAGTAACCAAAGAAAGGTACGAACCAAGTGGGTAACTATTCAACTTTGACATAAGAAAGACTGATATACCTGAATATAAAGAATGGATAGAGAGAGAGAGAGAGTAACAGAGTGATAGAGAATATGAGGATGAATAGAAAAGTAAAAGATATGAATAGAGAGAAAAACTGCAGAGGGTGTAGAAGATCAAAAGAAAGAGGGGAGGATCTTTGTGGTGTTGTCGAGAGGTCAAAGGGTAGGCGGACCTTGATCTTAGTGACAGCCTCCTCGACCATGTGCTTCTTAAGGCGCTTTCGGCGCTTGCGACCCCCTTCCTCTTCCACCTCCACCGACCCGAGAAACTGAAGTCTGAAAACGGTGCTGGGGCCCAACGGAGGGAGATTAGGGCCCAGGGGGCTCATGGCACCCCCAGAGATTGGGACAGCGGCAGCCAGGCTCTCGTTCTGGCCACCGGAGCCACTCCCAATGAGTTCCTCACTCGAGTCGCACTCATCTTCATCGAGGCTGCCCTGCGATGCAACGCTGCACCGACCATAACCGTGCTGGCCCCCATAGTTAACGAGGGTAGCCTGCATCGGCACTGCCGTCGCCGACATCGACGCATCCTTCCGTAACGCACGCGCCAAACAAACAAACAAACAAAGGCTCTGCTAGTCACATTGCCACACCACGCCACCACCACAGAACAAGCCATCGCGCGAGCCAAAAGCTCCCCTGGATTCTGAGCCGATGCTACCAATACCTGAATTTAATTTCTTTCTCTTATCTCTTATTACTTCATTTTGTAAAAGGTAACGGACCATAAGATCATCGCAGCACAGACTCAGATTTCCATCGGCTGGACGTCATTGCAAACGAGCGCTAATCCTTTCCGATAATCCGTAATAAGCCGAGGAGGCTCTCTTTGAAGCAACTTCTCCTGAGCCAGTCCGAACAGTTCAAGAAAAGATAAAAGCATCATTGAGATCATTATTGGAGATCAAAGTGTGACTAGCCCTAGCAGTCAATTTGAGTCAGCAAGCCTCAAAGTGTAAAGCCAAGCTCTTGGAACTGAGAGTAGAATGGAGTTTAACAAAAAAAAAAAGCTTAACAAAAAGATTATGATAAGCTCTTCCCCTTATTTATTTCTCCAACTCAGTAAGGACGACCTCGGATCTATACGTAGCCACTGGAGTAAGATGCAATTCTTTAATGACAATGACAGCGTGCAATACAATTTCCCGCGTGGGATCAGCCTCCGTTATACAAGAATTCAAAAGAAAAAAAAAATAGCCGCAATCAGAGACTAGAAGAAAAAAAAAACAAAGGCATGACCAAGTGTTCATCGATGCATTGAGTGCAGTTAAAAAAGATATTTAATTACACAACACCGAGCGCAGTTTCCAAGGAGACATCGGTCTATACTCAAAGATGTCTATTTAATTTATAGCCAAAAGCTGACAGACCTTGCAAACAAACTTCCATTTGACAGTAGCAAACTCTTTGCCTACTAGACTGACATTGATTAACGGCAGTGATAATTCTCAGTGATCAAAAGTACAGTTCAGTGCAAAACAGTCGGATGCGTTTAGCCGCGCATACGGTATGCACCGGCGCACAGTCTCTACGTATGGAGTTGAAATAGCAGAAGAAAAAGAAAGAAAGAAAAAAAAAAAAAGGTGGGTGAGGAAAGGCAGGCATTTAAGACAGTAGTGTTTCTTTTTACGCAGAGACAGTCTGAACATAGAAAGAATAAAGACAGAGACAGACACATCAAAAAGTTACACTGAGAAGATGACAGTGTTCGGTGGTCGGGTGGTGGTGTTGGTGATGTGAGGAAGAGGGGCGCTACACTGAAACATTCAGGCCTCTTAACACAACGGCCATTTCACAGTTATTTCCGATTAATTCGTATAGAGTAGACACAACGAGTCGCCTTTGATCAGTACCTGAAAGTGTTCACGTTGGTGCCAATAAACTAGAAATAGTTCATAGGTAATAAGAATGAATCAAAGCGTCTGGTATTAGTATAAGGAGCTGTCACAATGAAACTCGACAAAGAGCTGATACACTTGCCAAGTACTGATCCATTCTTAAATACGATTAAGCTTGAGCGAAGAACTAATCTTGAAATCAAAGAGTAATCCCAATGTTCAAGTAGTACTTTATATTTAAAGTATCCGTTCACACGGGTGAATTCAGAGACTTCACGAGAGCCTTCCGATGTACAATATATATATACATATATGTATATATACATGTATAAATATATATGACCGTATCGAGGACACTGCCCTGTCTTGTCGATAAATGATGGAGCAAACGAAAGACTAAAAGAGAAAGAAAGAAAATAATATTAAATAAAATTTGTGTCAAGCATTCAGAGGCATGCGACTATATTAATCCTTTGTAATCTCATATGAATAATGTACTTCTGAAATATGCATTTATGCTATACTCGATAATGGCCAGCGACTTTAGTACGTAGAAGTACAGTAGAAACGCATGAACCATAATTGCTTCCTATGAACGACTGAAACTTTATACAGTATAGTGATCTAGAGATGAATGGATCTCAGAAACGAATGTTTGATATTCTGACGTTGGCAACAGTGATTTATAGATCATTAGATATCTCAGAAACAAGTATGATATTCTGGTACAGTAATGATCCATAGATCAACAGATCCCAGGAGCATCTCGATGATGAGTCTCTAGTAGCCAAGAGAATTAACATCAGGCTTGCCTACCTTTATCCTGGAGACGGCTTCCTCGGCCTGGCACATCCTGGTGGACTTGGTAGGCTGTCCCTCGCAGACGAGTTGCGTCGAGCCCAGGTATCTAGCTCGGAAGAGTACGCCCTCGATGAGAACTGAAGGATCGGAGAGGAGAGCTGAAATGTTCACAGAGACACACCATTTAGTGAACGGTGAACACTTGGTGTCCTCGTTGCTCCTGGTGCCATCGTTTATCTCTATACTGTGGTTATCAGTCAGGCTACCAAATGCTGCCAAGTATTGTGCCGAACAACTAAGGACTCTCATAGAAGATACACGAACAATCTTAGATTTGTTCATTGGCTTGTGATCAATTTCACACCAGCCGTACACTTCCTTCATTTTATCCATTCTACGTTCCCCAGGCGAACTGTCAGCCGTACAGTAATCCATTAATAAAAATGAGTCTGTTCCATGAATTGTTTTGCCACTTTCTTTGACGCCACGGACATGCCACTTCAAGGATATCCAAGAAACCGGTATACGCAGTGCATTGGAGAAGCCTTTAACAATTCATTTGGTTTTATTTACTGTGCGCGCTTCAAATCAGATGACTGTACGAGTCGAAAGCAACTATTAATTTGGCATTGCGCTCTGCTATATTTTCTTGTATAATTAGACACCAGTCACCGGAGAAAGTCACTATTCACAATTAAGTAGACTCTTTGTTATCTGAAACTCGCAATGCGCGCTGTCACGAATTTTAAGAACTGTTCGGCTGCAGTTGGCGCCATAATTAAATGCGCAATTATATATGTGTGCGTGTGTATATCTGTACACGTTAAAAGAGATCGTGTGTGTGATGATGCACGAGCACGAATGAGATACAGGCGGAAAGCAGTTTGGAACAATCGGAAAAATTGAAAGAGTGGGGTACCTACCATATAAGAGACGATGTATTCAAGGCACATATCAGGCATCCAAGGTAGCAGCATTTAGAAAGGATTTAAAGTATTATTAGTAACTCAATATCATATCTAGTTAAATCTAGTGAAATGTCATGCCTAATTTATAACTACAGAAACAAGATACTGAGTGAAGTGTCAGAAGTTAGTTGGAAGACGATATAGAGTTAGAGAATGATAAAATTGTTTTTTTTTTTATGTTACAAGGTCCTTCATATTACTGAGTATGGATTTCATTCAAAGCATGCTGTCATTTTGGCATGTCATTTAAAATACGTCCAAGGTAAACTACTGAGCTATAGTTAGATGCAAAGACATTAGGAGTGTGATACTACCTTCTTTGTTTCTGCTCTTCTTTTTGCCTTCCTTGTCCTGAAACAATTCACTAGATTAATAACTGATTGATCGATAACTATTCAATTGCTAGTACAAGTAACTCGGCTCTTCGCACATAATATAAATGCACTCCTGAAAGCTCTAATCATCTCGCATGCTTGCTCCGTTCACTGATCTCCATGCAGTTGCAAGCTGATGTTGTATAGTTGGATGTTGTAAAGTGGACTGTGATTTATTAAAAGGTCATTCTTAAGTTTCGTTTATATTTATGAAAGTAAGGAAAGCGTGAAAAATCGTGTCTTTAAGTTATTGCTCAATAGAGGATGCATATAAGCAGGTGCAGCTTGGATAATCAGGTGAATTGTTTGCTTGTAGATAATTGTTTTTTTTTTCCCCTCTGGCATGCTTCTCGTTCAGAGATTGCAATGTAAGCATCTACGTTGTTAGAATACAATCTGATAGGGTTAAAGAAAGAAAATGGGACCTAGTAGAATTTATGAGAAAAGAGTCTTTAGAATAAAAAAAATCAAGTTACAGGTCGCTTGAAATTTTGTTCAATCATTGAAGTTCTTAGAAGCAATTTCTACAATACTAAATTCGAAGGAGATTCAAGCGGCATCGATAAGAGAAAAAGCTAAGAGAAAGCGCTAGTAACCCGGACGTAAAAATGTGCAAAAAATGTATACGTGAATAGAAATGAATTTGGAGAAATACAGTGGGAACAAAAAAAAAATGAAATAAATCATAAAACTCAAGAGAGCGACAGAGTGAGTGAAAGGGCACCTTTTTCACCTTGCTGCCGGATTCCTTGAGGCTCTGAGGAGGCGATGGGGAATTTTTAACTGGGGTCTTCTGGGGGCTCGAGGAACACGGCTGAATGGGGGACGTAGGCTCACGTTCCGAAGCAGGCGATTGGACAATGGCTGGGATCGTTGAGGGTGGCGGCGACACCGATGTGGATGTCGAGGGTAAGGGTTCGCACGTAGGTGAAAGCGTCTCTAAGGGTGCTACACTTAGGGTTTTCGGTGGGGTTTGTTTGGGAGTTACGATTTTTGTACTCATTGGTGGTAACATTGTCCTAGTCTTTGGCTTCCGCCAACCCTGCGTAACACCACAATACCAGTCACCATTAGTAATAGTATTAGTAAGAAGCAAATACTAAAAAGTATCATGGATACTTGATAGAATTCAATAAATTCGAAAACTTCTCATATAGAAAAACAGTAACACCATCACCCAATTGCAAAGAATGTCTCAAGTAGAATCAAAATATGATTTTTGTGGGAGTTTTGAAAATTTGCATTTTTTTTAAATAATTTTGCGTCAATATAAATAATACCTTGTCATCGTAGAATCCTTGATCGTCTGTTCTTTGTTGTCCTAATAATCGATCAGTTTCCAAATCGGTATCGGCCTCTTCTTCATCGGGACCATCTTCAACCTCAACATCAGCTTCGTCACCACCTCTTCTAGCTTCGGAGTCTTCACTGTTACTCTCGGCGCAAACCCTCCGTCTGGTATCCAATACACTATACCTTAGTTGCTTAGCTTTCTAAAGACATCCTGGGGTTAAAGACATACCTAGGTATCCAGATGGGGCTGACGCTGGGCTCTGGGGGATCCTCCGAGGGCGATTTCACCGGCAATGTTTTTGTCCTTTGAAGTGCCAAACGGATATCCTTGATAGCGGCCTCCACTTCACCACCGGCTTCAATACTTTGTCTACTCTGCGGCGCGGGTGGTGGCGGTGTACCCAAAAGATCCAAACTAAGCAAGAAGGAAAAATATTATTCCTGTCGATGTGAGGTCTCCGAATACAGTGGTAACCGAGTCTGCATCTGAACTCACCTGTCTAACTCCAACTCGTTGCTCTCATAAGATTCTTTTTTAGCAACGAAAAGGTCGGGCGACGTCGCTTTCAAAGAATGTAGAATATCCTTAGTTACACTGAGTCCGACGTCCTTGCCACTGGTGTCATTCTCTAACATATCGTTCCGCGTCCTCTGGATGATCTCTTTCTCTATCTCATTTATCTGCCTCTTCATTAGCATCACCGTAGGATTATTGTTGTCAGTATCACTGGCATGACCACTTGATAAGCCATCCTCGAGGACAGGCATGCTTGTGTATATTCGTAGGGATTCTGAATTATTGCCAAGATCTCCAACAGAGCCAAGAAGCCCACTAGCAGGCATCAACTCATTATCCATCATCACCAGAGACATGTCACTGTCTAGATCACCACAGTTACTATCGCAGTCAGTAGTCTCAGGACTGAGCGTAAAATTCCTCGAATGTCCAACTTGAAGTCCCACTTCAGTCTCACCCAAATCTTCACTGCTTCCCGTGCCAACTGACAGGTCCAAAAAGTTGTTCTCGTGCTCCACCGTCTGGAATATGAAATACTTAGAGTTATCACAGCAGAACACCAAGATGCGTATCCACTGTTGAAATGCACAGAGAGTATTAAGTGGGAGAGGCAGAAGTCTAAATCTGTACCTTCAGGACAATCTTTATCTATAAATAAATGTTTATATTTAGTGATAATGCCTTCAGATCAGACAGGAAGAGGCTCAAGTCCTATGCCTCGCCACATGGAAATACTTGACTTAGGATGTATAAGCGAACGTTCCGTATTTACTTTTTCCCATGTAAATACTCGTATCAGTACGTCATGGGATTCAAATAATGTAAATTCTTACTGTATGTGGGAAATCTGATCTTTGCTTTTTTGGCGACTCGTGAACCATTACTTCTTCTGATATCGGTGGGCCAGTTGCCAGTCGCTGACCGACGTAGGCACTGCCACCCTGTCTTCGCAATTCGTAGTCCAGATCCTGCAAGACGAAACGTGAAATAAAGTAAACGTAAAGAAACAGCTATGGAACACAAGACGACGAGAATCAGGAAACATACTTGAAACGGAAACGATTCCGTGTTATTTTCTTTCTCTTCCGCAGGAGGTGGACACTTGAAAAACTCTTCCAGGACCTTCCGCGTCTCGGAGAACTCGTAAAGATAATCAAAAGTGCTACCACCAGGTGAAACGAGGCTGCTAAGATTCTCTAAGGGGAGTACCGGAGGTTTCAAAGAATCCTCTTCCTCCTCTTCTTCCTCTTCTTCTTCCTCGAGCTCCTCCTCTTCCTCCTCCTCCACGTCCGCCTCCGCCGTTGGCAGCGTTGCGCTGCTCGGTTCCACTTCCGCTTCCGGAATAATGTTTTCTATCACAGGATTCTCCACGACAACCTCGGCAGGACTCTCTTCCTTCTGGAATTATAAACGAGTTAACTTCTGTACATTTTACGAGGAAGACTCCATCGCTGTTCTTTAGTTGTAACACAGTGAGTTCATTAGTAACTCTAAGTGCATACAGTAAAACTGTTAAAAGTTTGTATAACAACACATAAATTGCAACCTCTTTCTGACTTGACGTGGTGGGCAGAACTCTCTGGGGAAAACCAGGCCTTGGCGTCGTGTACATCGAGGGCGAGGACAAGAGAGTAGGTAGCCTAGGGTTCTCCCTGACACCGTATCGTCGTGGACTACCGGAATATTGTGCGATTGGTAATTCGCCAATTACTCTGGCTACCTTGTGATTACGTTCTGGTGACGGCGACTCCACCTCGCAATCACTTGCCGCTGTGACGACCTGGATGAATTTTCAGATATTAAACTCCGGTGTATCTTTCTCATAGAATAGTGCACACTTAATGTAAATCAGAACGTGACTAGGAGATGATCCATAAGCGCGAAATCATCGCCTAAGGCCGACTGTGTACGATGAATCGATGAATCGATGAAATGATAGCCAAGAATGGCAGACAAATGCAGATGAGCACATGCTGCTTAGAATTGAATAATGATTCACAGCACACGTGTCAGCAATGTACAATGATGAAGGCAGAGGCCACTTGGATAATGATATCATGAGAGAGTATGGATTACAAAATGGCGCGAGTATAAACAGCAGTAAATAAACAGAACGAGCATTAACTCGATTCCTTACCTTGAAGAAGTCGGAAGTATTACGATGATGAGGTGGAGTGGGACTCGGTGTACTTCCTACACTTGAACTTGGCGGTTCAGGGTGCATTCGACCGCGTCTAGTCTCTTCGGTCTCCAGATCAAGACTATCTCCGACCTGATCTGCATTACTAGATCCAAGATCCAACCTAAGACCTTGCCAGTTGTCATCGATGTCGTCGAAAACGACGACCTCGCCGTCGCTTACGATCGCCATACTGCGTGCTGGTGTTGTATGATTCGACTGATAGTCTACGCAGTTCTTCGGCAATCCATAATTCAAATCGGTAATACTCTTCGGCATGCTATACTCTACATTATTGCTATTTAGAATCGAGTCGTAGTTTATCACACGGTTGCCACGGTTGCTCGCCGGCGAGTCGTAATCCAGGATCGACTTTGTCGGATTCCGACGCACCGAGTGAACCTCCGACGAGAACACGGTCTCCGTGACCTCACGGTTCGTACGTTGTCGTCTGGCCTCACCACACCTGTTGACAAATGCAATTATTAAGGCTATATAAATAATACTTCACATCAAGACTATCCTTAGAATTAGATTCTCACCGGCTACGCAATTCCCAGACGCTTTGTCTGTTTGGCGACTTATTGTTCTTCTTTGTTGTCAATTTGTTGTCCGGCTGACTTTCTTCGTTCGTCAGCGATTTCGAAGCGGCCAGGAAGCGCGGCTTGCGTGCCGCTACTTTACCTCTGCTTTGCGAGAAGATCTCACGGCCACCAGCGATCTCAATAATTCTGCAAGAAATTCATATATTTACAGGATAAACACTAGATACTTTGGAGCTGTATTAAGTATAAGTTCACGCTGGAACACGTCTGTCACGAAGACGATGTTCACTGTTCGTGAATCTTACCGTAACGTGGCTTAGCGAGTACTTGTCGAAGAGAATCAACACTAAGAGTCGTTCTCTTGATAATAATTATGTACACTGTCGATGAAGATATCTTTGCGAGCGATATAATTCGGAGAAACGTTGGTGAGTTTATTGGCACTATACCAAATCACTCGATGACGCTAATCAGTGAGAGGCGAAGGCATAAACAAAAACTCAATCTAAACGGAGAACATAACCTCAAAATATATGTGTGAGCCCAAAAGCCAAGATAAGGTCGCGAATATTTGAATGAGAGCAAGATATTCAAATGCAAACCCGATATTATATTTAAGATAAATATATGAAAATCTGTAAAGATAAAGTTCCAGCGTGCATTTACCTGTAATATGTCTATTCAAATTTGATCATTGCTATCGAACGGTAGATAATTAAAATCTACGGGAAACTTCACAAACTCTCCGACAGATGGGGACACATTTTTCCACCGTTTCGGTTTAATGGCATCGCTTTGACAGATAATCTAAATGTCTGAATTTCTCGATATATTTTTTGACAAAAAATCGAAAAGTCTAAAATTCATCTTTTTTTTTTTTATACCAAATTTCAAAAATTTACACTGTTTCGCAACGTCACAATTACTTTCAGTATTTAAAAAAGTCCATCTCCCGTTTATGAATTTCATGCGAAAAATCAGTAAAAATTAATAATTGCATTATTTCGATAAATCAAATCATTTCCAAATTAAAAATTTGCAGAAGTAAGTGTACTACGAAAGCATGGCTAGCACGTGGTCCCTGACCTATCTTAAACCACGTGGTTACACCCACTTATGTTCCGGAATATAGCATATTAACATTGAAATACGGAAGCACCGGTTAGACGTTTTATGGACCTATGAATAGTATCGCCATCTAGTAGTTGAACCAAGGTACTGCTGGCCTTCGAAAAAATTTCGAAACTTGAATTTACCACTACACTTGGTCACGATAAGTAAAATTGCTGCAATTCACAAGTTGAGGAACAATGGGATCAACGAACAATGAGCCACGATGTTTAATTCATTGCCTATGGTATTTCGAAATAACAATGATTCAAAGACAGATATTGAAGACTTTAAATATTCACGACACACTCTGGACGTCAGAGTTTTACATTGATATCTTTATCTCAGCAATGATTTATACCTATAGCACATGAAAGCAATTGTTAAATATATGTTGTATGGAAATTTCAATTATTTATATTGTTAACATTAAATAAAAATCAGTATCCAAAACGATGGAAATACATATAAAGAAAAGAAAAATGTATCGTTAGTCGTTGAAGTATAATATCTAGTGGAAGACTAAACATAGTAAAATAATACTGACAAGGGTTAAAAAGATACGTCTACCCCTTAAACCACCCTACTAGGAGAGTATATTTACCTAGAATCGCGAAGTTTGTAGCTGCGATCTCCCTTAGCAGATGTTAAAATATAAACAGGACTCTCTTCAGGTCCACTGTCATCCTGTTGGGACTGTGGCTGATGATCGCTTCCTTGAAGACTCCCATAATTCGGTGCGTCCTCGCTGCGCCCGGAAGCGGACGAGGAGCTCGAGGAAGACGGCTTCGTGGTGACCGGAAGTTGCTCATCCGGCTCGATTCCGGGCACCACGCTCGCCGTCCTACGGGACAGCGAACTTGATTTTTTCCTGCCATTCGCTTGTTTCCTACACCTAAGAACGTAACTCTTCGTTCACTCACTCGTGTTCTCATACCTTATATCAGCATGCCACATTTA
>JARPRG010000657.1:345980-365273 GCA_031001745.1 Hartigia nigra | reverse complement strand
AAGAACTACTAATTTACTTGCCTGTCGGAGGTGTCGCGCTCGAGGTCAATCATTCCGTTGCTTAATGATACAGAATTCGCGGTACTGTTGCTACCAGCAATGGTGGCGGTGGTGCTGATGGTATTGACGGTGACGAAACTAGCAATGTTAGTCGTAGTAATAGGAATATTACTAGCGACAATAGTTGCGGGGATAATGTCGATGATGTTAATACTATTGGCAGATGTGACGAAGGAGTTGGACGTAGCAAAGGTAGTTGTGCTGGCGATGGTGGTGATAGAGGTGGCCTCCGTCTGAAAAGGGTGGTCATGCGGCTGGCCAATTTGTGTGGTGCCCCCTGGGGGCGGTGGTGGGCCGCCCCTAGGCCGGCATTTCGGGAAAAGTCGGTTCAAGTCCGCGTTCTCTAAAATCAGGCTTGTCATCGCCACTCCACGTTCCTGTCTTCCAAGGTGGCGTCCATACTGTTGCCAATGATATACCAATAGACGTCACAGGAACCGACAACAGAACCGAAAAGAAATGACAGATTAATTATCTACAGAGCATCGTATTTAAAATTCAAATGTAAGGGTGACATAAGGAAATTTGAAAGGGAGGATGGGGGGAAGACTTAACGAGGCACCAGACAGCATTTTCTTTGTTCCATGACACTGGTCATGTGATTACCATCCCTGAAAACTCTCTTTTACTTCCTCAGACTAGTAAATTAACAAGAGGAGAAGAGAGAGAGAGAGGTAAAAAGTCTCGTAGAATTCGGAGGAGTCGCCAGGGAATTGCGGATGGGTGGATTAAAACGAAAAAAATAAGTGTCTCGAGTGTATTAATAATTGAGGAGCCACACGGAAATGAGAGTTCGTGCAATGCCACATCTCGCCGCCGATGAGATTTTTTTCGTGATATTTTCATTTCCCCTACTCGCCAGTTTCTCAAGCTTGGAGTTTTGCACGAATGAAATTTATTGCTCGTAAAAAAGATTGGGAATAAAAAAAAAAGGAAAATTATATCACGGGATTAGTGGTACACGAAATCCTTGACACCTTTTGAATCAGGTCAATCCCGATGGAAAACTGCTCGATATTATTTTATTACACGATGCAGAAAATTCGTGTGTTTAAACGTCCCGCCTGTAGCGCCATCTCTGAGTGGATACAGGAAGCAACTGGTCAACAAAGAAAACTCCTCAAAGCAAACTTACGGATTTTTAAAATTCTTTTTTCTCTTTGACCAACATAATAACGTGTAGTACAATGCAGTGAGAATTTTCTCACAACTCTGTCGAATTGCAAGTGAATGTGTTTGTTCCGACCTAACCTGCACAACTCACGCCCAGAAGCCCTTTTACTCGATTCCCTTGATCTTTTAGGATTTTCCGGGCGGTTCGGTTTTCGCTTGAACGGATCTCGACCAAGGGATCGGTTTCTGGAATAGGTTTTCGCTTAATTTGAAAGTTACTCGACGGCGCGCAGCAAACCTTTCGCCTCGTGGAAATTATTTTCGCCTAGATGACGCCAGCGTCGCCATTGGACAGTGTGCGGAGTGAGACAGCTTGACTAAAGCGTAGGAAAGCATGAGGGAATGAGTACGAGAGAGAGAGAGAGATAAAGAGAGGGTGGGAAAGAGCAAGGTGGTCGGAGGTGGAGATTGAGGGTGAGCTGGCAACGGGAAGCGACGACGAGGGTGAGGGTCTGGTCTGTGCTCCGCTGAGCGTGGAATCAATAGGGGGTCACTGGCACCAACAGATACAATCGGCATATTTCGAGTGCCCGACTCTCTTTCTCTTTTCATTTCTTTTCCCTTTTGTTGTTCAAATTCTTCTATTCCTTCAAATTTATTTTTACATTTCTATAGCACTATTCGACCAACATACTGTATATCCGATGTAGGAATTAAACTTTCATTGTTATAAAATAATATTATCAGACCACAACAGTAATATGTCAAATCGTGAAAATTCACTGGAACACTAAATTTTCGGAAATACAAACTGAAAATATCAATATTATAAAAGCGAATGGATATAATTTCGCAATTCCAATAACCACGAGCAATCGCATTCGTGCCCGAGGCGATTATTCTCCGTAGTATAATGAAAGGTAAATGGGTGGAGGGGAAAAATGGATGAAACCCAACAAACACAAAAGTGAAGAAAAAATGAGAGAAAAAGGACAGATAAAAATCAAACATGAGAATCCATCCTTAGCGAATATTTATATTCTGGAAATCCTTTCTATTTACAATGAAATTTCAGTGATTTCATTATTAAAAAAAAAAACTACAGGAGACGCAGTATTTTCATTTATGGATATTTTTCACTATATCTCGCGTATTTGAATTTCGCTCTCACTTTCTCGTTACTCAATTCTCAGTTTCGGCTTTAAAGCATATCCGACACATACTTATACCACTCGAAAAATCAAGAGCAAAAGATTCGTAAGATCTCTCAATTTCTCCTTTCTCTCTCTCTCTCTCATTTTTCATTAGCAATGCGGACTTTTCACCGTCGCCAAACCACCCACTCGTAACAACTCGCTTTCATTGTCCATACGTAGTAAGACGTTTTACGGAGCGACTTGAAACTTGTTGAAATTAAAGTAACATGCTTTTTATGTAAGTGTTAGTTATGCCAAAATGATATGAAAAGTGATACAAATCGTAAAAGCAAGAAAAATGGCAGCAACAATTATCCAGAATTTTCAGAGTCAATATTTCTAAACGATCTCTCTATTTTCCTCTTTGTCTTTTGGACTTTTACATTTTTATTTTCCTTTGTCTTCTTATCGATTATCACCAGGATGACCGTGCAAAGACAGGACATACGCCTCCGAGACTACTTATGCAGTATCGAATAATCGATATCCACCGGTTGGTTAAGAGAGGCTTTGCTCGTTTTGAGGTTACCGCACGAAAGTTGCCCTTTGGATTTATCATGGGATCTGACATTGTTAATAACAATATTAAGAATGAAGTAAATCAGTAGCTTCCAAGAGTGACATGTATCTACGTGACAGTATATGCTAGTGGGTCAGTTATTAATATTTCCCGATATCATAAATGTCACGTGCAAAAAAGAGAAGATGTATACGTTCGTCCAACGGAAAAGTCGAATATTCAACGTGCAACTATACATATGTACGTATGTACGATGGAACAAGACATTGTGGTAAAAAATATGATTTACCTAGCACGCGAAAAAGTATGTAAAAGAAGAAAATCATTTGCCCGTGGTTTATTCCGTAAAATAATTAAGAAATTGCTTTGCCGCACGGCTGCGCTTTCTTTTTTTGAATATTTTTAATCTCGTCAGCGCGGTAAAGTGCAATTTTGCTACGTGCTTTGCTGTACGGATGCTAACGGAATTTATACTATAAACGAAGGAGAGATGGGAGTTTTTAAAATAAACGTATAATTTTAGATAACGGATTGCACAGGATCAATGAATTTTGAAAATGTTCTATCCTGCAAATTTTGTGGGAATAATTAAAGGTTGTCGCTTTGCTAGCACATTCGACTAGGAATTTCATTTTGAGTCGCGAGGAATTCTCGAAATGCTCTGTCAAATGGAGAGAAGGATGTAGTCACGTGCGAAAGTAAGAATACAATAATGCGCAAGAAGTTGAGAAATGGCGAGTTTCTCTGTCGAAGATGAGAAAAATACAGTTAAAAATGTCAATTCTAGTATTTTCATTAGTGTAAAGAAAAGCCAGAAATACTCTACCACGATTCAACTATTACCGTATAATAGACAAGCAATTAAAATCATTAGCGTTTAACTGTACTCGAATTTGTCTGAATAAACGAAATAATGAAGTAGAAACAGATTAACAGAAGGATAGTAGAAAAGAACAGTAGTACGCAGCCGAATATAATACACCCCTATCGCGTTAGGATCGACCCCATAAAAGTGGACAGTTCCATTTGAACGGAGGATTCGTCAAATTAATTTTCTAAATCGTAATAAAAAAAAGTCTCAATAAAGTCCCAAGAAATTTGCTGTCGTTCGGAGAGTCATTTCACTGATAAAAAATTAAAAAAATTAAAATCTTTCTCTTGTGCCAAAAAATTGCAAAAATTCAACCTTTAGAAAAAATTTTTAAAAATCTACAACTCCAACCGATTTCTCGCTACAACTTTTCCCCCGATACTCCAAATTCTACGAGTACGTTGTATGTGCGTGTGCGCGCGTGTCCCAGGTCCCCCGTGGGCGACTCAAGAAATGGAATCGATCCAACACGCGCGACTCTATTCCGCTTGGGTTATGTAGAATAGAACGATGTAGAAAAAATAAGGTGACATCGTAGGTGTAGGTTATGCAAGTTACGAGCAGATCTTGAAAACTGGAAGGATAAATCATTTTAAAAAAATACAACAAAGTGATTCCGAAAGCATAGATAGGACATTGACGGTTCTAAAAAGAGGGTAGGTTTCATCGATGACAGAAAATGTGTATCAGACGTTTATGTTCCTTTTTTTTTTTTTTGGATTACCTTGTCGTAGGCCTCGTTGCCGATGCCGGTGCTGATGCACTCGCGTACTCACTTAAATTTGTCTAAGGCACAAGAAAAAACACTCCTTGAATTAATTCGCGTGCGAATTTCTTTAAGGGATGATTTGTGACAGGGATGTCTGCGGCACACGAGTCGTCGAGAAAAGTCTTATTAAACTCGTAGCGAGGCGCACGTCTCGTTTCGAGGGTGGCTGGTAGCCGCTCACTGGCCGACCAGATGGCGCTGACGGTTGGCACGCCAAATTCACCCTCCTACTCGTCACTCGAAAATTCTTAATTCACCCTACGCTTCACGAATATATCCCACCCTTGACGGTGACACTCAGTGGCACTGAATCACCCTCGAGCACGACTACCTATCAAGTTTCTCACCAGGAATGGGCATCGTTCTAAATGCCACTACCACCATTTTCGTACTATCGCGGATCATGTATGGTGGATGAATGTACCCTTATCTTCCGGTGCTTCTAACCACTTCTAACGCTTCTACTACCTTCGCTACCGAACTGCTGCTTAGTTCAACGATGGGGGTGACATCTGCACTTCAGTCGACTTCACAATCGGCGATTGGCCAGATGCGATATCCTTGGGACGATTACGCACGGAATGCAGATTTTCAACCCCCTAGTGTACGTGATGCATCCGTTGGGATTCAACCCAGTTCAACCCTTGCAGACAATATGCTCTTGGATACTTGATATCTTTCTTGCGTTTTCAAGAACTGTTCTCTAGGCACGAGAATTTAGTTTCAGTAGAGATTTTGCTTAATATGTGATTTTTTTATTGCAGAGAATACTTGTATGGATGTAATAACGTCGGATACTTAACGTATTTTTGAAATTCGTGTTCGTACATTGTTAGGAGATTTATATGTTTGTAATCAGAAATTCCTGTTCCATCTAGAGGGAATTTTGCGAAGCTTTAACATTCCAAGTTCGTATGGTTCTGTATGGTTCATAAGTTTAGTTCTATTCTATATTTCATTTATCAATCTGGAGAATTTTTATTATTTTCCATAGTGAATAAGTTAAAAGAAGTCACATATAATAATATATAAGAACAAACAGCTACAAGAATTAAATCTACGTAAACCCGATTTCACGGTGAATATTTGATGATAAATTGTCTTCGAATATCCTCTACCTTATACATAACCTAAAACTTTCTTTGATGCTTTGTCAAATAATGCTCTGACAATCATGATAAAGTTTCATGATTTGTTATTTATTATAGAAAATTGGAAAATGGTATGCGAGAAATGCGAGAAAAAGCTGGGTCGTGTAATAACCCCAGATCCATGGAAATCTGGTGCTCGTAATACTGTGGAGAGTGGAGGCCGTAAAGTTGGTGAAAACAAAGCACTTTCAGCAAGCAAAGCTCGTTTTAATCCATACACAGCAAAGTTTGAGACCTGCCGAATATGTCGACAAAAGGTACATCAAGTTGGTTCACATTACTGTCAAGCATGTGCATACAAGAAAGCTATTTGCGCCATGTGTGGAAAAAAGTTAATGAGCACCAAAAACTATAAACAATCAGCTACGTAATTGATACTGATAAATACAATTTCAACTTGATAATAAGTTACTGCAGATGGGGAGCAGTTATTTTTTATGAAATAAAAGAAAAAATCAAGTAACCTACTTTATGCTTAAACGTGTACAAAAATCTTTCTTTTTGTTCTATTAAATTTTTTTAATTCATTACGTTACGGGCTATTAGAGGTTTGTTAGGATATAAAGTGACACGTGACCATTTGGTAAACAATAAGATTTCTTGTTATACAAACACGATTTTCCTTACGTTAAAAGATAATATCTAGGTTTTGCAATAAAAAATAAAATATACAATATATATCAAATAATAATCATATAACAATTTCGGTTGCTGGAAAGTAACTTTTACATTTACCTTCACACGATTTGATTACCGTATTTCTAATGATGTATGTATTACGTACGAATTGACGCATAGTCGAATTTATGTATATTAAATATATAATTGTATAGTACAACTAGTCGTATTTGACTTACACAACCGATAGAAAAATATATGTATTTCTGTGGTGGCACCATTCGTTAGAAAGAAGAGAAGATACAAACGGATTTAACAAAGAGAAATGTACAATATGCGCATACGTCATTACGACGCAATAAAAGATACAAATAAAAACAGAAACAATATTAAATCTCGATTCCGTAATAAACAGTAACGTCGAACAGACAATTAATTATATTACAGCAGTATATTCATACCTGGCGTTCGGAAGGAGAATATGATTGTCTTTTTTTTGTACGTTAGTGAAGATTAGTCAATTAATGGAATGGAGACAACGATAATTAAAAAGGGGTTTGGATGTTAAGAGTGGCTATAAAAAAGTATATAGTTATATGTATATCAACGCCCAGATAATTTACAACCGTACTCTCTTATAATGTGATAAATATTGATACCGCGGATCACGTTTATTGCAAACTGATTATACCTACAAATATAATTAATGGATCTACATTCGGATCTCCCTTATAAAACAATCGCACGATCGTTAATCGACCAAAGGCGATTCGATATCAAATTTAAGACTCATTCAATAGTTATAGAAGAAGAGTAACGAGGAACACCTTAGGTTCTCTCCTGGGTTAGCATCACATTTAATCTGACGTGCACTGGCCTCTCTTTATTTACAAATAATAGATTTTATTAGAATTTTACGACTTGATTGTAATGCTCATTACTCATTACAGTCATTATAAATTTCTCCTATGGTTCAACGAAAAACAAACAAAAAATACCTATTGAGCACTCAATAATCGCATTGCGAAAACGTTATTGAAAATAAAATATGGTTCTCGCAATTCCACACGTCTTACACTTTTTTTTTAAGTCATTATGGCACGTAGCTCTCGAACAAAGCCAAACAAGTAAGAAGATAGAAAACAAAGAACAGGTTTAGAAAAATGTGGTTATTCTAAAGACGGAGATTTTTTAACTTTTGCAATAAAGCAAAAGAAAAATATTCTCGAACGGACTCGTTGGAAAGAGCAGATGATTTTAAAAATGCCCATTTTTTTCATACCATGATTCAATTTGATTCTCGACACACATCCAGCCTGTTAATCATTTACTGATGCTGTACGATCTTGTCATCATTCGATGACGACAGGACAATATTGGTGACCGGCTGGGGCTGGTTGGAACCATTTCCCCATGGATTGTCTTTGTTCTCTCCCAGGAATACCCATTGTTCAAATTTCTTTGAAATGGCACCGGGTTGTTTCACTTCAGACGTCCCGACGTCAGATATAGTTTTGTACTCGGATACGTAGAGCACCTGTTTGTCTGCAGCATCCTCGTTAGTAACCGTTGTACTTTTAGTTATGTCAGATCTTCTAGGAGGAATTGGAGGTTTTTTCCCAGGCATTGGTTTCCCATTGGACGTGACTACCTGCTCTTCCGATTTCCTGTTTTCATTGGTACTTTCCATGATGGCGACGATTTCTTCATTCTCACTTTCTGGCTCGTGAATATTCTCTCGACTAGTGGAGACTTTTATCTCTGTGATGTATGTCATCTTATGAGGAGTGCTGGACAATGGCATCGGGGTCTCTGGAAGGGGCGGTCTCGAATTCTGCGTCAAGATCTCATCGACACCCCTGACAACGCCACTGTCTTCGCTGATCTCTCCACTCGAGACTGACACGTTACTGATGTTGCTCATATTGTTCCTGTCCTCTTTGGCTAAGGATGGATTTTTTTTATTCACTGTGACTGACGTATCGAAATCGTAGCCATCGTCATCCTTATCATCCGTTACATTCAGTATACGTTTAGCAAAATGAGTTTCAAATGCCGCAGGGGTATCACTAGGTGATTTGGTTTGAGCTGATAAGTTTTTCTTCTCAAATTTAGTTCTGTGAGCTTGGAACGTTGAAAGAGATTCACGTTCTGGCAGTTTCGTATTTGGTGCCTGCTGATGTGTCTCAGTTTTTCTCACAATAACTTCCGACGATTCTCGCGGTGTTTCTCGTACATTGTGCTTACAGTGTTCACCATGTGCTCTGTGATCGCAGTAGGGACAAAACTTGTCTATTGTTACTTTTGTCATCGGTTCCTCAACGATTTCCTTTTTACCCTCGTACATGGTACCACTGTCCAGGTTTTTGTTGGCTGATGTGGGTCTAGTGTGCAGATCAAAGAACCTTAAAGCTCTGCCGAATTCTTCGTTAGCTGGGATTCTTCCTTTATTTTCATCCTTAGGAGCATCATCCTCTGCATCAGACAAGGGTTTGGCCTGTCTGAAATCCAGCTCTACCTCCTCCACTGTGGGACTCTTCATCACAGACCCATTATTTACTATCCTCGCCAGAGAATTGTCTTGATCAGGATTGAACATCTTCTCCGCTTCAATCAAGTCCCGGGTCAGCTGCTTGCTCAGTGGTAAATTATAGAGTTCAATACTGCTCTCAATGGCTCCATCAGAAAGATTGATCCTGTCTGGTGTGGTTGTTGGCGTTGTGAATTCTTCCTTAAGTTGTATTTCTACAGCAGACTTTGACCTCTCTAAAGTTCCATTACTCTTTTTTCTAGTTCTTGGCTTTTTCTCTTCAGGTTCAGGTTTGCTCCATATAGCATCCTCCAAAGTACCCCATTCGTTAGACTTCTTCAGCTTCCGCCTCTCGAATGTATCCATCTGATCCAGTTTGGTCAAGTCCTCTGTAGATTCATTAATGTCTTCAGGTGGTAAAGGGGCCTTACGTTTCTTAGAGCCAGTATCAGTCATGTCGAGACTTTGGGCCCTTTCTAGGGTAGTAGAAGTTCTGCTTTCATATTTTGAAAGGTCACCAAGACTGGCAGCCTTTCGATAGAGGTCATCATCAACCTCTGGGACAGGTGTGTGATGAATAGTGATGTCCGCCGGATTAAGTTCGATAGTAGTGAAACTATTTTGTAATTCACTGTCAGTATCTGATTCCGAATTCCGTCTGCAGATAGCAGCTTGGTTCTCCAAACGTTGTCGACGTGCTTCAGCGCCATCTGTTGTTTCTCTCACTTTATTAACATAATCGTTTAATGACTCCGTATAGTCGGCTATGCTATCAATCTTGTCCTCAGCTTCCATTCGGTCTTTTCTACCTGGCGAAATGTCAGAAGCGAATGGTACGACCTTGGGGGGAGCTGGGGCCTTACGCTTATTTTTCTGAGGACTTTTTTTGTCCTCCACATCAGGTTCACTAGGTACTTTTTTTGCAAGTAGTTCAGCACTGTTTTTTCTATTACGTCTAGCAGCCATGGCAGCGTTATGAACCTCAGCTGGCACTTCTGTTGGTACTGAACCAGCTTCCGTCACATTAACACGATCAGTCACATCAATACCATTGGTATCAATAGATTCTCTTTTTAATGGTGCACTCTCGCGTGTCTGAATACTCTCAGTAGTCTTCTTCTCATTTGTAAATGTTACGGCATTCGTACTGGAAGCGAGTGAGGAATCATCCTGATGACCGGAACTTCTGGTACCTACAAGGTGCTTCTCCGCGTCCATCTTTCGTGAGTTCCTTCGTTCGAGATTGGTATTATGTTCATTTTGGTTTTCAATTCTGTGAACGGTACCATCTAACGCTGGAAGTACCTTGATACCAAACTTCTGATGATTATTCTTGACCTCCTCGTGGCGGCGTTCCAACGTTTGATTACCGGGAGTAGACTTAGATGACTTTAAGGTAGAGTTCATAGTTGAATAATTAGAACCGAGAGACTCATTAGGATCGGCAATAAATAATCGCTTAGCTGAACTCTTGTGACCTTGAGAGAGTTCAGGAATCGATTGACTCCTATAGAGAGGATGACATATCCTTGTAGGACTTGGTCCAACGCTCTTCTTCAGTAAGGTCGTAGGTTTCGACCCTGGCCCACCACCGCTTTCGACCTCAAGCTCAACATCATAAGGAGATGCGTAACTTAGTATCGTCAAAGCGTCTTCATAGACCATACTGCGGAAACTGATCTTTACACTTGCTATCCGGTCTCCTGTAACAAGCATTGATCATTTTATCAAATCAAACGACGTCAAATCTTATGACTCATTTATTAAAATATTACCAACCTGGATGTATTCGACCGGACTCTGAAGCAGGACCTCGATGAAGAAGATCCTTGACGAAGATCCCTTCGCGCATATTTCCACATACATTAAACCCAAGTCCAGTAAAGTCTCTACTACGTAGACTAACTACACTCACCCTGGTAGCTTTGGGCTAAAAATTTTCAAGTTATTGTAAACATAATACTTCAGGGTAAAATAAATAATCATCAAAATACCAAACTAAAGATTGACTTACTCCAAGACAGGAGTCGTCCAAGGTTCTTCTTTTATCAGTACGACTCCCAGGAGAACCAAGACCCAAAGAAGACCACGGGGTAGACCATCTCGTAGAGTCTTTAACTGGTGTCTCAGCAGGACTGGGGGAAATCGTTCTATCCAGATTTCGTACAGCAGCAGGAGTAGCATCCTTGAAGCAAGGATTGTCAAAGGCATAAGCATCCTCCACGATCTCAGGATCGGTCACTAGCACCAGGTGTTTTCCTGAAATCCAAAAAGAACGTCTTGGTAACTAAGAGGAAGCGACTTCAGGTTCGTTCATCTTCGACACCTTTTTTGGACAGTTGACAGTATTGACATAACGGAAATAACGCATGATTCATAGAGTGTCAATCGTCTTATTTATTGCCTACATGATAGCGGTAGCACCTGTTCCTCACGAAGAAGGCCATGTTTAGTCTCACGTGTGTGTATGAGCGTATGAGATACAAGGTATAAGTATACACGATCGGTATAGACAGGAAGGAAACGCATTCTTTATTGAATATCCGGTACCGCTATGCTGACTGATTTTATAGTGCGAGTATATTCAACCTAACCTCAATTCTACGAAATAATAATAAAAAGGGTAGAATTGACACAAAAATAAAGTGTAAGAAAAATCTAATTCGTATCGTATTTTCTCTATTGAAAAATTTGAATTTATTTAAAATATTCTACGCGAACCCAGTGCCATCTAGTCGTCAAGTATTTTTCGCATGAGTTAACGTAACAAATCATACAGAAAATATCGGTGTGGGACTAAACAATCGTCTGAGAGAATCCGATATCTCTTTCCTTCTCTTGATTTTCTCTGTCCTTATTTTTCTCGTTTCGTGTCATATCTTCGAACACGCATGACCGCGATATTCTCCCAATTAAGCTAATTATACACTGATAAAACACGCGTACGCAAGCCCCATACAATTTTCTAATAATAAAGGGTGGCGTGAACGGCAGACAAGTGGCTCTTTATATTTTAATAAATTCCTCGCCAATACGATTTCACAATATTAATCAGTTGTATATAATATCTATTTCTTAAAGAAGTCTCGCGCGTGCTTATAAATTATTGCCGTAGTACATTACAACATAGACGACTGTAGTAGCGAAGTCTCGTAATGTCACGTCACACCAAATATTTACTTAATCGAGCGATTATATTTGGCAAAGATACAGAAAATAACGAGAGTTGTCGTCTCACGCTGAGTCTTCCTATTTTGTCTTTTTATTTTCCCATTTTTAATTGCCTATTTTTACTGTCAAACGCGTAGGTAAATAAGAATTTGACGATGTTGACGATCCTACGCCTCTGGTTGAGACGCTATTGGTCGCATACCATGGACGCCAAGGTGAGCTGGCTTTGCTCCCTACTCTTTTCACCTCTTTCGAAGCAACACACCTCCGGCATCACAAGCTCATCGCATCGTGAATCCCACTGCGGTGGGTTTCTTCATGTTCTTCGTGGAATCCGATTTTAAGACCCGCCCTAGAGACCACCTAACCTTTGACAAATACCTTTGCGTTTTGGGCGCCATACAGGGAATGGACCTTGGGTATAACTTTAGCGTGCTACGTGATAACGTAATACGTCACTGGTATAGTATCCTATGCGTAATCGATCATCCGGATCATTGGACCGTTAAAATGAATGACCCTAGAGAGGATTATGACGCACGTATAAGGGACGAGATCGATAACTATTGCAGGAAGACAGTTTTTGTTTTCCCAACGATATTCGCATTTGGGTGACAAATGTGTATAAAGCGACTGTTTTGTTATGATGTGTAGGCGAGTACAACGTTTTTGTATATATGAGTATGTTTTGCCATGGCACTCTTGACCGACAATAGCGGTAGATAGGTACGAAATGTGCACGTATTCGTAAAACCGGTCGTTACTCATCGGTATATCGTTACTCCTTGGATAACCTTGTCGGTAGGTCGGACGAGTGACATAGAAAGAACGGAAAAAAAAAAACGTTTATGAGATTTCGCGAAAAAGGTGAAACTCAACGAGTTAACCCAGATCTCCAATTCTTCGGCTGGATAAATCCTAACCTTCCTTACGCCAAATAGAGAAGACTGAACGAGGCTAGGATTCGTATTGTATCTATTTACCTTTCTCAGACTGAAGGAATCGTTTAAAATGCACGAAGACAAGATCGTAAAGCTGTCATTATGGGCGCGCATTCACACGAATGAGATTATCGTCACTCGTTCGGCAGGTTCTGATGATCATCAAGGTCACTTTGTGGTTATCGACAAAGGAGGGAAATAAATTTTCCAACTTCCAGAATTCTTCAGACTGATCATTGTGGTATTGCGTAAGTTTCAATATCAACAGTCGAAGTAACAATAGCGACAGATGAAGACAGTTATAAAGGTTGAGTGGCGCTGTTGTCAATGCGGAGGGTTGTAGAAGCTTTCTACGCCCAGAATCCTGGGCCCTGCTTGGCTTCATAGTGGGAGAATGACAACAAGCGTGATTATGCAGAAATGCGAGGCGTGGCATCCGTAAGAAAAAAAAAGAATATATCTTAAGTGAAGTCTATCGAAGTAGAGATTAAGCGAGTTTCAGTGATGGTCGATGACGTTTTTTTTTGTTTCATCATTTTAAACCGTCCAATCAGGTTCTTTACCATTTTTAAGGTTACCAGGGAAAACCCAATCTAGATCCTTGTATGATGATGATGTCCCAGGAAGTCAAAGTGTATATAGGTTGGTCATGGTTAAGGTGTACAACCATAAGAATTTCGGGACTTTATAATCCAAAAGATTGGTATCTCACCGGATATTCATAACTGACTTATGGTATATACTCGTTCCAGGACTCAGGTGAACGTACGCACCTGTTGAACAACTGGATTGGGCCTTACTTGAACACGAGAGTAAGGCCCAGGTTATATTACATTACATAATTCCATTCTAAAGAGAATTCGAAGGTTACGCGATGCACTTAGAGGCTTGGGATACGCGTGCCAGACGGAGCATTAGAGATAAGGATGCATTCCTCGTCTAAAGTGATTTCTTGGAAAAAAAAAAGGTAATTTTAAGCCCAACAAAAATACATCAAGGAAACAAAGTTCTCGGTGCTCGTTTCAGATCTTTTTAAATTCATCTAAAATTTTATTTTTCAAGTCTCATCATTCCGTTCCTTTTTATAATGGTAATGATGTCTCGTAGTTACGACAAAGCATTATCCACAAGGTCATCCGGCTTTGATGCGCAAATAAAATGGTTTAAAACCTACGCGCCACCCAAGGACTTACGAAAGAAATTTACGCATTACTACCAAAGATCCAATGAAGTGGCCATTCCGCTAAGTTTCCCACTTGACACCGGTCTGGTTTCGATCGATCTTTCGTGAGTTCACGTGACTAGCTCGATACGCGTGATGCGCTTTTTAAGTGAGACCACCGCGCTGCGTAATGGTGTACATTTTAAAGATCTTCATCACTATGATTCGGATGCGCATGTGTGAGCGCGTGGCATGTTTTTTTTTTTTTTCGTCACACTCGAGTAGGCGTTCAATGACGTCACTCAGGTTAGCTAATACTTGCGCACCATTATCGTCTTCCGTGTAGGCATAGTTTGAATTTTTTTTTATCACTACGCAACAAAATTATATCTATTCGTCCGAATGAAATTCAGATTATGGAATAGAATATCGATCATTAATGGAATCGCAGTGTAAAATTAGAAATGATTATTTTTTTATATCAATCCCTCAAAAGACTGATTGTTTTTTATTAACATCTAAATTTTCACCTTCTACAAATAATAAGATTCCGGTCAAGACACTATTTTTTTTTTTCTTCCAACACGACGGTGATTTTTATTCTTCAGTTCATTTTTCACTTTTCACAATTTCGGGGAAGCGATTAGCTGGCAATTAGGCTCTCTTCCATAAAGAATCATTTACCTCATATAATAATGTGCCAAGGGAGAGAAAGAGGTAGTTGTCCCTCCTCCCCCTACGTAGAAACGATGGATATTTACCGTTGACGGTAATTTTCACATAATAAATGGAACGTATAACTGGGAAAGTGCTGTATATACCGTAGTCTTGCTATTGAAAATTTCACGAGCCAACTAAACCGTGTAAAGTAGGCAGAATAAGAAAGGAAAGCGTGGGACAACCATAAAGGGTAGAAATAACCCGAAATACTAGTTTTCCAATTACAGAATCGTACGTAGGTCAATTCGGTGGAAACTTGCGGTTCCACGTCAACTATCGTAACAGTAACGAAAACTGTTTCTTAAGTAAACTAAAAGTAAAGGAGGCAGTGCGCACATGCGTTCCGAGATTACGGCTGTCGAGTGCGACATACCTCAGCTTCTCTCTCATGTATACATATATATAAAAATCCAGAGGCTCGCGTATACGCACGCACGCACTTATACATATACTGGGACGAAGAATTTCTCGTGGAAACGGCATGCCATGCCTTCGGTATCAGACTCTCAACGACCTGGCGGCAGCCCGAAGCCGCGCCGCACTTTCTAAAGGCCTTCGCTGGCTTTTGCGGGACCCAGCTTCAGCTTGTGTCCGATGTTGCTACTAGCCGTGACGACAGAAAGACACACGTGAAAATATAAACGCGACTTATCAGTAAAAGAATTGGCAGGATAATAAACTGCAGTAATGACCAGGACGATAAGGATAATTGCTGGTACTGTCTTAAAGCCGACTAAAGTATAGTATGAGGATATGCGAAATCCCAAGGTGACCTACAGCCTGGTTATGCCTGAACAATTTAATTTGACGTATCTATGTGAGATTACCTAATTGGTACGATCAGTATAATCGAAATATAATTTATAGAACTCACCCTTATGCCTGCGCCATTGTCGATAAAGCAGGCCAGCAAGTACGAGAAATAAAAGTGTTGTAAAAAATGTACCCAAAACAGCCCCGGCTATGCTACCGGCACTGTAACATGTATCCTGTTCCTCCTGCTCCATCCTGTGAATATATCTTGCCAGATATAATAAGTCAAATGTTCATCCTGATATGGTAATCCCGTGTCTTCTTCAGGGACTTTAATTGATTCGTGTAACTCGCGAGGCGCATTCTTATGTTCAGTTTTTTTTTTTATAACGTGCACTAGTCTCTTTTCATTTATTTTATATGCTAGCTAAATTAATTTTATTTTTACTTTTATATCTTCCTTTTAGGCAATATGTACGTAGCTGCGTAGATGCTCACACCGTGGCACGCAACTGACTGAGGAAAGCGTATGGAGTCGCCTGGCTGCCAGGCTGCCGCTCAGCCAGGTAAGCAGGCAAACAGGTAAAGTGTGCAACAGGTGCTTCTGCATTCTATAGATCCTTTGATGGCCGTCTTCGACGGATGTGTACAGTTTGTGCCGCAGGATATCTTGCGGTAGAACGTGAAATATATTTTGGTTTGAGCTAGTTGGAATTTCTGAGACACTTTAATGTATTATGAAGTTGGTTAGCAGTTATCCTCCTTGAAGAAACTTTAGAATGACAAATGGCTTTCGGATATGTAGTTTGCACTTGCAATATTACGTAATCAAGTGTGAGTGTTATTCACGTATGCATCTTATTACACAACTTGCACAAATTTGAAGATAACATTATTATATGAATGCTCACCTCAGGAAACCTTTACCGATCTCTGGTAAGAGACCGGACCGCGTCAGGAATGTCAAGCTGTTTTCACTCCCACTCTTTGCTCAGTGTTATTGAGTCTTACTTACCACAGGGTTTTACTATATTTAGGTTATTAGAGAGGGAGAATATGAGACCCTTGAATACTGCAATCAGAGTTATAATGAATGTTTTAAAAGCCAAGTCTTTCGAGGCACTTTGTGACTTGTAGAATTCAGTTCAGGGATGTGATTGTTTCCTTTGCAACGTGTAAGTTTGTATTTGGAGGCGTCGAAGTATTGTTATGATAAAAGCCCGCCAAATTGAAATGGAACATTGTTGCCAATATTTGTATTCCAGTTGTCTGGGGATATTCCCTAGAAAATTACTGGAGATATAGTGACCTTGAATACACGAGTGTATTACAACAGTCGGGCGCACGCAGCGCATGACAGACACTTCGGGAACATGGCTTCGTACGTAAAGTAAGTCAATTTCTTGTAATTTGATTATTTTCTTTACGTTTTAGTATGATATCCTACTATTCCCGTCTTGCGTTGGCTGAATTTATTATAACGGAGATAAATAGAATGCATGGCATTCGTTAATTTGGATGCTCCGAAGTGGCCTTAACTTCAAAACCCACGAAGCATATCCTTACCGGTGAACAACGCTGACGTGTCACCGGCAGATAATTCTTTTATTTTGCAAAAAAATTGTTTTATCAATAAACTCTATCTCATCCTAATGATTTTGCTTTTTAATGATTTTGATTTTTGATTTTGAATTTTACTAGACGGGCTTCTACTTTTTTCATGATACCAATCAGTTGCACTTGAATTTCGATTACGTTTTATCGGAAATGTCGATTGTTCTTGAATTTGATCTTTGAACTGACCGTAACCCGTTTCACTTATCACTGGTCATTGATCCTTTCTAAGTTCCTTTGTTTCGCGGGTCGCGTCTCTCATTGTTGAAATTCTTGAAACGCCGATTTTTCTTTCGATGTAATCAATACTACTTTTACAGGCTAGCTCTTGTAGCGCTGTTCCACGTGCTTCTGGTGGTGGATGCTGTCAACAGAGAAAACTTCAAAACATGCGAGCAAAGCAGTTTCTGCAGGTACACTATCTCATAGGCAACCAGACTGATACTACGGTTATAAGAAAGAAATTAAAAAAGAATGTTTTCATTCCAGACGATGTCGCAAAGTCGAACCAGGAAAATCTCCATATGAGCTACTGATAGATACTATTTCTCTGAACGAGTCAGTATTGATTGCTGATCTATTCAATAAGGATACTGGAGTCTATTATGTTCTTCGTCTTACTGCTGTGAAGGACAATACATTTAGACTTCATATCAACGAAAAGAATCCCATTCATCCAAGATACGAAGTGGAGAATGCATTGCAGCATGAACCACAACCAGTTAAGCTTGAACTTATAGAAAGATCTGCTGAGAGTGTTACGGTGTCTAATGGGCAAAATAAAGCAGTTTTGTATGCAAGACCCTTTAGGGTAGATTTATATTCTGATGATCAACTTGTGATATCTACAAATGCTCGAGGTTTAATGAGATTAGAGCACTTACGCACCAAGCCTGAACCGTGAGTATTATTGACTATTTTATTTTCATTACAACTATTTAGTTAACAAGATTATCTTCTTTAGGAAAGCAGAACCCCAAGAGGATGTCGCAGATGTGGAGATTCCTGAACCTCAGTTCCCAGGAGACGGAGCTGATAGTGATCCTGGTGCATGGGAGGAGAATTTTAAATCACACCATGATTCTAAACCCTTTGGTCCTGAAGCTGTTGCCATGGACTTCAGTTTCCCAGGCGCTGAAAATGCCTATGGAGTTCCTGAACATGCTGATTCCTTGGCACTCAAGTCTACTAAACAAACTGATCCGTACAGACTTTATAACCTAGATGTCTTTGAGTATGAGATCAATGAAGCCATGTCGTTGTATGGTGCCATTCCTGTGCTCTACGCTCATGGGTAAACACTAGAGAAATCTCTCAGTAATATTTGGTTAATGGTAGTCCGTCAGTATTTACTAGGATATTCTAAATTCTAGAAAAGAGAGAACCAGTGGTGTCTTTTGGCATAATGCTGCTGAAACATGGATTGATATTTTATCTAGTGCCGATAATAATGTAGTTGAAAGTATCGTGAGTTTCGTATCCGGTTCTACAAAGAAACCTCAAGTTGATGCTCACTTCATGTCTGAATCTGGTGTCATCGATATTTTCTTCATGTTAGGTCCAAAACCGTTAGACGTATTCAAGCAGTTCACAATTCTTACAGGATCTGCACCTTTGCCACAGGTATTTGTTTCATCTACTAACAACTATTTATTGTATTTTTATTAACAATGTAAAATTGTACATTGTTACAGATGTTTTCTCTAGGCTATCATCAATCTCGATGGAATTATAACGACCAGGATGATGTAAATCAAGTATCAGAAGGTTTTGACCGCTATGATATGCCCTTGGATGTGATGTGGCTCGACATCGAATACACAGACAACAAGAAATATTTTACCTGGGATCCCAGAAAATTCGCTACACCCTTAGAAATGGTTCACAACCTAACTTCCAAGGGTAGGAAACTAGTAGTGATCATAGATCCTCATATAAAGCGCGACGCCGGATACTTTTTACACAACGATGCCACCAATTTCGGTTACTACGTAAAACACCGCGACGGAAAGGATTATGAGGGATGGTGCTGGCCAGGATCATCGTCTTATCTGGATTTCTTCAATCCTAAAGTACGCGAGTACTACATTGAACAGTACGCCCT
>JARPRG010000657.1:303493-342050 GCA_031001745.1 Hartigia nigra | reverse complement strand
ATCTGCATACAACCAAATTTATATGTAAATCGTGATGTCGCCGCCATCTGTACAAAAAATGGCAAAAATGATGACGGTACGGCAGTTTTCTCTATAACAGCAGTAATGTGTATAAAAACATTAGATATGTATATAAAAATCTACATATATGTAACACATAGGTCCTGTGGCGCAACGGATAACGCGTCTGACTACGGATCAGAAGATTCCAGGTTCGAATCCTGGCAGGATCGTATAAAATTTCTTTTTTTTTTTTTGCATTTTGAAAAACAATTATACAAACCAAATACTATCCCAATTGAACTCTCTCGCGAAAGATCGATAAAATTATTTAAAAAATGTACAACCTTATGCAAACCAATGCAAGTAGTCACAGATTAATATTTTAACGATCCTTACTCATAGTATTGTGTAAACTTCATCATGTTTTTAGCAAAAAAACCAGAAACCAAATGCCTGGAAGAAACTTGGTGTACCAAGAATGATCAATTATATCTATTAAGTTTATTAAACTGGAAAATTGCTGACACAATCCAAGATAAAGGATATTGCAGAAAGCGCCACGAAGTGAATCAGTCGATGCCAGAAGCCTGCGTGACTTTAGCTATCGTACGAGGTGTATTAAAGTTGTGCAGCATGAGTGACAACGTGGTGTCCGGTTCTGAAAAATCAAATCCAAAGCAAGAAAAGGCATGGAATCTTCACGTTATATAATAATTAACGTCTTCGATTAACGATAGATATAATTATCTTGAAAGTTTGCATTTAAGGAGAGTAGTAATTATGTTGAGAAGCTTGGGCTCTCGCGGTTGTAGGATCATTATCATCAGGCGGACATATGCTTCGGTTGGTTCTTGACGAATTTTTTTGATTGATCGGCTAGTCGTCCCATTAAATTTTGACCTGATAATTAATTGTACTATTCCCGCTAATTACTTCTCTTGTTTCGGACTAATATCTGGGTTGCTATTGTTATACGTATATTGATGTATAGCGCGTGGGAAATGAGAAAGCTGATGTAACCTCTATGCTTTTATAGATCAGCAAGATTCGTAGTTATTTCATTATCCTTTACATTTTATTGTAATCTCATTATCCTCTACATTTTATTGTAATTGTATGACGGTATATCTTGATAAATGATCAAATGCATTTTGGAGTACCGAAGTTGCGTTATGAACTTATGTATACTTAATTTTTATTCACATATAACAATTGTACTGCAATTACGTTAGTTAACAATTCATGGTCTTTAATCGTGTTCTTATAATAATTCTGCCGATACCCTTGATTAATCGAGTTATTCTAGTACACATATTAGATATATTGTCAATCTATAAACTTATACGTATAGAGTAGTAGACTTATACTAATAAACTTATTAGTAAAATTGTTTGTTTATAGGGGAAAATGAAGTCAAAGGAAAAGAATGCTGAAAAGATTTCAATTTCTGAACTTAAACCATGGCCATCGTTCATTCAGGTATTTAAAGTTAGAAAACTATATATAGTTACCTATGTTTGAATCGTATTGTAATGATACTTTAGCTCCGTTACGATCAACAATTATTTCTTCATTTTTTGGCATTTAAAGGATCGTCTCACATTGTGGGATAAGCTGAAAGCAGAGTACGATGCAGATATCGCAGCTAAACCAGTAACAGATATTACTGTGACTCTTCCCGATGGTAAAGAAGTTACCGCTCAAGCATGGCGCTCCACTCCTTATGAAATAGCTAAAGGAATCAGTCAGGGTCTGGCAGACAATACTGTTATTGCTAAAGTGAACAACGAGCTCTGGGATCTTGACAGACCCCTGGAATCTGATTGTAAGCTTCAACTTATAAAATTCGATGATGTAGATGGCCAGCAGGTATTCTGGCACTCTAGTGCTCATATCCTGGGTGAAGCCATGGAACGAGTATACGGAGGCTGCTTGTGTTATGGTCCGCCAATAGATGGTGGCTTTTATTATGACATGTATCTTGGTGACAATAAGGGAATATCCAACCAGGAGTTTCCCTTCTTGGAGAGTCTCTTCAAGAATATTGTCAAGGAGAAGCAACCATTCGAGAGGCTCGAAATGAAGAAAGAGGACCTCTTAGAGATGTTCAAGTATAATGAATTTAAAGTGCGAATTCTTAATGAGAAAGTTAAGACACCAACCACCACTGTCTATCGTTGTGGACCGTTGATTGATCTCTGTCGTGGACCACACGTTAGGCATACGGGAAAGATCAAGGCCGTTAAAGTTACTAAAAGCTCGTCTACGTATTGGGAAGGAAATGCAAATGCAGAAACTCTTCAGCGTGTCTACGGCATCTCCTTCCCTGACAACAAGCAACTCAAAGAATGGGAAAAGTAAGTTTTGGAAACGTTCAATCCTTATATGTACTTGCCTATATAAGTCTCTGAGAAATATTAGGTGTGGGTAATATACTACTAATTTAGATTCCAAGAAGAGGCTGCAAAAAGAGATCACAGGAAGATTGGTCGTGAACAGGAACTGTTCTTTTTCCACGAGTTATCACCAGGTTCTTGCTTCTTCCAACCACGTGGCGCGCACATTTACAATACTCTGATGGAATTTATAAAGTCAGAATATCGGAAACGTGGTTTCCAGGAAGTTGTCACCCCGAACATTTACAATAGTAAACTATGGCAAACTTCTGGTCACTGGGCTCACTACGCAGAGAACATGTTCTCGTTCGACGTTGAGAAGGAGACTTTTGCTTTGAAACCTATGAACTGTCCTGGTCATTGCATGATGTTTGATGTCAGATCCAGATCATGGCGCGAACTTCCTCTGAGGATGGCTGACTTTGGTGTATTACATCGTAATGAACTCTCTGGAGCACTGACTGGTTTAACTAGAGTGCGTAGATTCCAACAGGACGATGCTCATATTTTCTGCACTAGCGAACAAATCAAACAGGAAGTTCTTAGTGCCCTGCAGTTTCTAAAGCATGTCTACACTGTCTTTGGGTTTACTTTTAACCTTGTACTGAGTACCAGGCCTGAGAAATACCTAGGTGAACTCGCAGTATGGGACCAGGCAGAAAAAGCTCTGGCTGAAAGTTTAGATGATTTTGGTGAACCCTGGAAAATAAATCCAGAAGACGGTGCCTTTTATGGACCTAAAATTGATATCACTATTATGGATGCTTTGAAAAGATTGCATCAATGCGCTACTATACAATTAGATTTTCAATTACCTATTAGGTTTAATTTGAGCTTCGTAAAGTGAGTATGCCTATCAATTTCATTTTCTATTTTAAAAGCAACCAATTTGTCATATTAATACTTTGCTATAAAATTTTCAGTGAGAATGGAGAAAAAACTAGACCAGTTATCATACATAGAGCTGTCCTTGGATCTTTAGAAAGAATGATAGCTATTCTTACCGAATCATACGCTGGAAAATGGCCATTCTGGCTATCGCCACGGCAGGCTATGGTGATTCCTGTAGGACCTCAATTTGATGCTTATGCAGAAATAGTTAAACAACAATTATGGGATGCTGGGTTCATGGCAGAAGTTGATGTAGATTGTGGCGACACAATGAACAAAAAAATTCGCAATGCTCAGCTAGCGCAATTTAATTTCATTCTAGGTAAAAATGACCACTACTATTTTTATATGTCAAATATATCATTGAAAATCACTCATTCTTCTTTTATTTATGTAGTTGTCGGAGAAAAGGAACGCAGTGCTGGTACAGTTAACGTGAGAACGAGGGATAACGTTGTTCATGGTGAAATCACCATTGCAGATCTCATTAAAAAATTCCAAACCTTCAAGGAAACGAAGGACCGCAACTGCGAGGAGAATTTTTGAAAAAAGGGCAAAAAACAAATGTCTTAAGACAATGTTTATTATAGGATAATTGCATTAGTTCTTCAAAGTGGAAAAGTATTAGAAAAGAATTATAATAACTTTTACACGTGTCTGCTTGATTCGTACTAAAAGGCAAAAGGATGGACTTAATAATTTATGAAAGGTTGTTTGCAAGCATTTTTTTTTTATTTATGCTATACTCAAATAAATCTCATATAACATACTTTAATGTAATTCTACAGTATTTTGTATTCCTCTCCTGAATGTTATTGTATTGCAATTAAGTTGTTCTATTCATTAATAATCCCGTTACGTGCATGCATAACTTTGAGATCCCTGAAAACTTTAATTTCTTAATTGGCTGCTTGTCTATCGTACGAACGTGGAAAAGATCAACCTATAGCGTGGAAGATTTAAAAAAAAAACCACACGTATTTGGTTAATCTTGTTTGACTTCTATAGAGTGGAAACGTAGTCGTTGTCACTGTAATAACAATGGTATCCAAGAGAGCTTGCGGCTTTGTGATATTTCGAAGATTTCAAGGTCCCATAGAATATCTTTTAATGCAAACATCTTATGGGGAACATCATTGGACACCACCAAAAGGTTAGCTAGTGTAAAAATGCAATATCTTGTGTATTTGATTGATAATAATATAAACCTGATCATAACGCCATTGTGGTTTCCTATTATCTTGCCACATCACTCTTACTGCAGGTCATGTGGATTGCGGTGAATCAGACATGGAAACAGCCTTAAGAGAGACTGAGGAGGAGGCTGGTTTTGCGAAGGAAGATTTAAAAATAATTGAGGATGCCAAACAACAAACAGTTTACAATGTTAACGGTAAACCGAAAACTGTGATCTACTGGTTAGCTGAATTAATTGCAAAGGAAAAAGATGCTCGTTTGTCCAGTGAGCATCAAGACTTTAGATGGCTTCCGCTTCAAGAAGCCTGCAAGCTTGCTGAATATAAAGAAATGCAAGATATCTTACACAATTTTGATAAGCACATCAAGGAGAAAGGTCTTTAAATATTGATCGTGTTCTGCATTATATTAGGGTATTACATAAGTGAAATGATTACATCTTAATAAGAGTGTATATTTGAACGAAGTTTCTAATCTGACGTTTCATTGCTTTCGGTTGCTGATTTATTAGCCAAGATGGCGATCCCTTAATGACAGTATCCGTAATAACAATAGCGCTTTAACCACCTTGAGAATTTGTCCTGTACGGCTTTTTAAAGTTATTGAAAGCGGCATCCAAACCTGTTAAAATGTTTGATTTTCTATATCGATTTTGGACATTTCTTAATTATTGGTATTTTCGTTACATGCTAGTAACGGAATTGTACATGGTGGAGAAGTGGGAAAGAAATTTCATCAGTATCCTTTTTAATCTTATATACCAGAGGATCAGTTTAAGTTGGATTTTGTTTATTTTACTAGAAATATATAAACCAGAATATTGTTTTTCTTAATCGTATACAGATATATTTCTTTTGACATTATTCTGTCTGTTTTTCATCTTTAATTATCAGGTCGTGCTTCCATCCACTGCAAATTTCTTTGTTGAAAGTTAAATTAGTATTAGGATCTGTTCATGGATCAATATACCACTTGCATTCCAATCTATAACACGGTAGAGTAGATTGCACTGAATGGTACCTCAGTTATTTGACTTCTCTCTCCTATAAAGCAACAACGAAGAATAAAATGAAACGTACTTTGTGAAGAACGGCGTTTTTATTCCTAAATTCGACGACAGATTACAATATACACTATGTACAAAACTTGTTCGATGAATGTTGATTTAAATACAATGTAAATAATAAGGAAAACAAGCGTTCCATGAAAGATAAAAAGCAAGAATGAAATAAAAACCAAACGAGCGTACATTCGTCACCGCCACATTCTTCTTTTTTAATAATATATCTTTCGTACAACTGTCAATAATAGAAAGGTCAAAGGCCCTTTATTTCCTATATACTCGCATGTATAGTCGCGTATTTTCAGCAATTAAATAGTCCTTAAAATAAATCAATGCTGTAAGAGTACATATGATAAATATCTATAATATATTCAACTTGGTGGCTAAGACGTCTCTCCAAGAGAAGTGACCAAACATAAAAAACGTTGAAGTAACAAGGAAAAATAGGGACAATGAACAACGAAGAGAATTATTCTGGACGCCATAGAATTTAGCTGCCATTGGCGTACACGAAACAAAAATAATAATGTACAAGGACGAGTGTGCGTCTTGCGTATAATTTTACGTCATTTATCCTAAGCACATTTTCTTCATTATTCTGGAAGTAGGAAGCTCGAGGATATGACAACCTATAAAACAGATACACTTTAATATAGAAGAAACAAGAGCCCATCGTAAAGGTCAAGCAATCCTCGAGTATCAACGTTATATACGATATTCATTTATCACTGACAATAGAAGTAGGCACAATAGGATTATTAATACGAATTATAATGTTTTAACAGCGGGTCAGTGGGCCATGTTTAAAAAAACAAATTATAAGATTCAATGACGTCACCAAGTAATGTTGAACTACCATTACCGATTTATCTCGTTAGCTAATTATTTTTTATTTTCCTTTTCATATATCTTTTTTTTTAATAACAATATCTCCATAACGAGAAATAATACTGTGGGGAGAGAGAGAGTATTGAGGCCAATTTGCTGTGAGGCACGATCACACGGTCGTATCTTACGTACTCCTCATCGCACAAAACAATACGTAATCTTTTTAACTGAAATTGCTAGACGTCTACAGGTATTTTTGTATAATCTTGGTTCAGCCTTTTATCTGTAATTTAAAATACAGAGAATTGTGATCGTTACGTTACCTGACTTATAACACACACATATATATATATATATAGAAATATATATATATATATGTTAACGATACAAATATATATACATATGTCTTCTTTGCAATGGTGATTTCATAAAATATTAGCTAATTTTTTGAACAATGGCCGCTTTAAATAAAAGAAAAATAACTAGTGTGTAAATATTACGCTTGAGTAATCACTAAGTATATTAAGTATTAGCAAACGCTGGAGGTTCGTTTACTCCTTCCTAGAGAATCCACAGGATCTTCTGGGAGTCCTTTACATTATTTATATTCTTTTTTTTTTTTTAGAATCTTTACAAATTCTAATTACGTTCAGGGATTCCTGCACCTGGTATTAGAAATTATGATTCCGATCCTTTTATAGAGATTCCCAAGAATATGAAATCGTTTTGGGACCGTATACAATTTTCGTAAAGACACGAAAATTGTATAAACATATATATCTTTTGTGCTTGTACTCCATATGTCTTCCTGTTCTTACATTATTTTTCGTATTATTTTATCCCGCTGAATGAGAATCGCGTGGACTCATTAATGGTAGATATGATATTGATCTACTACCTTCACTTTGCAGATCATTTTCCGTATCCAGTCTACGTACACGCACTCTCTGCTTGTAATGATACTCTTTGAGATAACTCTTGAGGGTCTTTGGCAACTGCAACTTATTTATACCGTCATAGGTAGTGCGCGTTGTTATCACAGCTCGGCAAAGATGCTGCAATGGAAATGCAAAGTTGCGATGCAGCGGTATCGTTAACATCGGCTCGAAGAACATACAGCATGACGGGTCCTTATAGTGTTCGATGAGGCCACATACCTGGATCAGAGAATTCGTGCATTTATAATACATATAAGAATTTTGAAGGAGAAAGTCCTGAGAAGCGTGTAAATAATTACCGTTTTCGAGGCGTAGACACCCGGGTCGTGTGAATCAAAACTGAATTTGTGATTCCACTGTTCGATGCGCGCGTGTAGAGAGCGTCCGTACTTGCGAAAGCTGACGGAGAAGAGAAACTCCTCCTGGGCTGAATCTCGCAGGAGAAAGGTTCCTTCTTGCTTGCCCTCCAGGAGTCGCTCGGCCTCGTAGCGATCCATTTTACCCCAGTAGAATGAGCAGGCTGTGATAGATCTTAGGTCGGGTACGAGGCAGTGAACATAATCGACCTGTAAAATTCATTAAAATATTGTATCGGTGATTTGATATTTATGTTTTTTTTTAATTACCTGTGTATGAGCTGGTCGTTCGATGTTTGGTATTAATGTGAAGTCGATTTGGGATAGTGCTGTGAGTGCTGCGGCCTGAATTCCAGCATGTGCCTGGAACAGGGCCGCTAGACTATCCACGGTAATTCCATTGGGATGTACCTGGATACCAGAAGGATAATTAGGCCGATAACCAGGAGGCGGCTCGACGCCTTCTTCCATTTCTCGAGCACGCTGCAACCTTGCTCTTTCATCGCAATCCTGAAAATAAAGTTTTTTTTTATAAATCCATTTGTATTGGAGAAGTTGCGGTTCTACGTGTAGTACCTCCATGGGAAATTCCTCAGGATTAAACCGGGAGAGATCTATTACAGGACTTGGTGGCAAAGGGCCCAAAACTGGACTTTGCGGAGCAGATCTACTATTGAAAACAATACCAGCTCCCATTGGATGCTCTTCGGTTCTTCTATATCCTGTGCATACGCATTCCGAACTGTTGTTACCTTGTCCTGGGATATCAGTGTTCTTTGATCCTTTACTTTTAGCGCAATTGAATTTGAGTACCCAATTGCTGCGCTTCTTCTTTGAAGTTAAGGCATGATTACATGGAGGACCAGGATCCTTATTACGTTGCTTACTTCTTCTCTTGCCAAATGACAGAGTTTTTGTAGATCTTCTTAACACAGGATTAACTGGACTATCTTCAGAGCTACTGCTGCTATTACTGCTACCAGAGCTGCTGCAGCAAGCTTCCTGCTTGAATGTTTGAGGCTCTGGCGATGCCACAAAGTTTCCATTTCCATTACACACTTGCTTAGAGTCCTGAGCATCAATAGGCTGACTGTATATAGATTCAAATCTAGAGTTGTGATTATCCAAATCTAAGTTAGACTGTTCATTATTTGAATTTCCATCAGGTTTGACTTCATTAACAAGATTTCCATTATTTTCCAGTTCAGCAGTATTATTTTCTGGCTCATAAAGCATGTCCATAGAGGACCGCTGATATGCACCTTCAGGTTGCAACTCTACTTGTTTCTCACTGTCCATTCTGAAGAAATCTCGGAGACTAGCTAAGTGCTGCCCCATCCTCAACCGCACTGAGAGGCATCTTCCCGCCCCAGATTTTCTTTGAAAGTACCACAGTATTAAAAATGTTGTCTTCTGCTGGATTACAATTGTCGTTGAAGAACAATTCTAGATGTAAAATACTTTTTTGTATTACAAGTCTTATAACTGCCCATCACAATAAAATTGATGACTGTATATAAAATTACTAGTGGCTGCGGCTGGTGCTGGCAACATCCACCTAAAAATATAAAGTCACACTTTATCAATCTCATTACAAGTTCTATCATTTAATTAAATATCAGAACCAAATCATTCACACTTTAAATACAGAACGTAAATATTGTCTGTACGCCATAAGTGCCACCTATATGCCAAAATATAAAAAGTTAGTACAAGTACCTAAGACCTACCTCAATGAACAAAACGTAGAACCAAGTATAATTTCCTTTCTTACTGAAACTAATAAAAAAAAATTTCGATGACTCTTGAACGATGATCACTGATGGCAGCCAGTCGAAACTCGTCGAAACATGTCTCCACAAGTCTGCTCGCGAATTTCGTATATCTAATCGAGGAATTCACTATTGAAGTATTAAGATAGATGAAGAATTTCGTGTCCTTTCCACAGGTAAATCGTATAATTATTTTTGAGTAGTTGAGAAAGGTTTAGTACTGATAATTAAAGTCGATGAAAATTGTCAAAACACGTCTTAATGAACCAGCCGCCATCTTCGACAACTCTGTCTCGCTCGTTTCACGGGCAAAGAACCGAATGTCACTACATTTCCATTTCTAGTGAAAAGCCTGCAGAAAAGTAACCAGATAGAAGGAGCGGAAGTGCAGCTGGAGAACGGAACGCAGCTCTTTCACGGCATTTTATGTGAATTTACATTGCACTTGGAGTTCAAATTTGTGGATTATTAGATCTCTGATTTTGCCCTCTTTGATAAAGAAAAATTCATCAGAGAAAGAGAAGAAAAAAAGAAGATTATCAGCTAGAATCTTATAGATATGGAAAACGACGCAAAACGCACAATTATATTAACCGGATTTGGTCTTTTTGGTAAATACAGAATAAATTCCAGTTGGGAAGCTGTTAAGCTTCTTTCAAGTGAATATTCTAAAACTGGAAGATTGTCGGACTTTAATTTAATTATCGAGGAACTTCCAGTCGATTATGATTACGTCGCTTCGCGTATTCCAGAACTGTGGAAGATATACGACCCAGCGGTAAATATTGTGTTAACAAATATAAGATAATGATTCAAAAATAGATCTTATGTCAGTGATATTGTTTAACGCGTAATTCTTTTCAATTATACAGTTTGTAATACACGTTGGTGTATCTAAGATTGCTGGATGCATCACTATCGAATCCCGTGCGCACAGCAAAGGATATGTAAAAAAGGACATAAATGATAAATCTCCAGACGAAAGTAATGTTGATGAGAGTTCTCTTGTATTGGAGACCGGATATGACGTTAAAAAAATTTGCCACTATATTAATAATATTGAAAATATGAATATTAAAGCTTCCGCTTCCCACGATGCCGGTCGATACCTGTGCGAATATGTTTATTATCAATCTATGAAAATTAATCGAAACAGAACACTCTTTGTTCATGTTCCGGATTTGAATATTTATCCAACGGCTAAAATTGCTCGCGGACTTTATAACGTTTTACAATATATACTGGAATCTTCAAATATTTAGGACACAGGTAAAATTAAGAAATTCTTCTTGATTATTAAGAATTTCATACTGCATGTATAAAAAAAATGGACACAATGGATAAATAAAATTATATTTACGAACCACCATGTTTGATGGCATATTGAATTCTTGAAAATTGGACTTATCATTCTCCATGATGGAATTTAGTTCGCACTGGAGTTATGTTGTTTTTTAATTCTCGTGAGTATGGTTTTCTTAGCATTTCTGCTACATGACCCATTTGTATTGTGCAGTCTGGATTTAAATTTGGTGGTAGCAAGGTGCATTCTCTTTCGAAAATGGATGCGAGACCTTCTAGAAGTTCCACAAAACCCATGGACAACGCTGCCCTTCGTAATCGATTTAATTCCTAAAATAAATTTTTAATTAAATCGTTAGCTCGTTATTTATCAAGAATATATGACAGGTCCACTTACCTTGTAAAAATTTTGAGTTTTTTCTGGTAACTTCCTGGCATGCCTAAGTATCTTTTGTATATCAGACTGTAAGCCGACTTGTCTTATCCACGAAGGAGCGTTTTGTGAATAACTTCTTTTTTCTGAGGGCCTTACTGGAAAGCCTATCTCGCCACTTTTATTAGTGACAGCGTCGATGGGTCCTAAGTTACTTAAATTACCAAGCCAAGGTATTATATCAGTGCCTGGTTCTAATAATGTAAGCATTAGATTCGATTTCTTCTTGGTATCGGCCCATGAATAGATGAATCCATACCAGTCAGTGTTTAAAAGACATAGAGCAGCCATGTTTTCTACCTTTAAATGTTATAAACAAATTTTTCGCGATTCTTTTAAAAATCATTGTTTGGTAGTACATGCAATTTTTTATAACTACCTTCAACGCGCCATGAAGCAATACACAAAATGATGGGACTTTTCCGTCATCACCGTTGTCTTCTGTATCTGATTCTTCTTCTAACGATATACCCTGCATACTTGGTGTTTTCTCAGTAGGAAGAGGGAGGACAAGATGCCTGGAAATCGCACTAGGACTGCCGACATCAGCCACAGATATAAATCCGCAGATTTCTAGTGTTTTCGAGACTGTCAATCCAGCTAGGATTTCAAAATCACTCTTCTTGGTATGAGGCTTTAAACAAAAAATAATTGTATTTAACAGTATAGACGTAGGATCCTATGTCAAATTTAATATATAGGAGATCAAAAGACTTACCATTGGTGGTGGTGATAAAAATATTCGAGACCCTAGTTGTCCACATTTCAAATATCCTTGAAAAGACACATAGTTTGCTTCAGCCAATTTTTGAAAACAATTAGTCACAGAATTTTTTGTGAGCTGTCCTTCCGGTACCAAAACAATACTATCGCCACCAGCTAATTCAATTAATCGTTGATACAAGGGCAAGCCTATCGCCAATCCAGGATCTATAAGAATTAAAAATCACTTTTAATTACACAAAATCAAGTATGAATATCAACAATTATAAACAAAAATTTGTTTACTATACCTTGCTGTGATGCTATGCAGACTATACTAAGCTTTCCAGGATAAGGGAAAGGAAGTGGAAATGGATTGTTATCTCTTTTTATATTTAATGAATTTAAAGAATCTCCTAAGGACATTGTCCCAACTCCTGGATTACCATCAGTTACCAAAATTACTTGACAAGCTGTCGTATTTCCCCATTCAGCCATAACAACATTATTTACACCGTGAAGAGCTGTTTCAATGCAGGTCTTATCACATTCCTCGATATTTTGTAGTTTAGCTCTAATACTATCATAGTCTCTTGTAAAAGGACAGATGACTTCATATAACGAAGAGAACACAACCTGAATCGCAAGGATTTCATAATTAAATATTAAATAATTTGGTACAAAATATTAATTTCAAAAATATACTCACAAGGGAGACAAACTCTAACTTTGAATTAGTATGTAGATAATGTAGAAGTGTATTTATTCCTTGGACAGCCAAATGATGCCTTGTTAACTGTTCAGGTTGAACATTGTCATTACCTGAGACACCTAATACTGGTCGTCTCATTGAAAGCGAAACATCTAAAGCTATTACAGTCGGCATTTTCCTTTTTTTATATAAAGAATATCAATATACAATATATTTTCGACTTCTATCTTGGATTATTTTCCTAATGAAAAATATAGATAAAAGGTTACGAAGACATCAGTTTAACATTAACTAGGTTATATCACATAGGACCCGGAATTTTACTCACAAGAATTATTTCAAATGCCTTACTTTATCCTTTTACATGTTTACTTATCAATTAGAGAATTCAAATTTACTGAGTTTAATAACATTTAATGTAAAAAGACATATTTCCCGGATTAAATAAGTAAGTAAATTTTTTTTGGATCAAGGGACTGAGGCACCATGACCATAAAGTAATCATTTTGGTAAATTTCATTCATACATTTTTATGTCTCTCCTACCGCATTTATTTGAGTTTATCTCGTACGTGAAATATTAGAATTTGTCATAATAAACATTATATTTTAGAAATCATGAACTCAGGCTGTGGAGTTATAAGATGTATCCAGAAAATAAGACCAGTTCTTCAAAAATATTCTTTTGCTACCACAGAAGCTGTTTTTCATATGAAAACATTGCAGTATCTATTTTTGAATCATTTTAAACGGAATGATTTAAGTACAATGCATTTAGAAAAACAAAAATTGAATATGAATATGAAAAATTCAATGCAGTCTTCACAAAAAAGTTTGCCAATAAACGATATATCCAGTTTATTGAGTGTCATTGAATCCGCTAAAAGTGAAAATCATATAGTCTTACACAATATTGATACAGAATGCTGCGATGTTATACAAAAATTATCGTATACTGAAATATTGCAATTGCTTAATGCTCTTGGAAGGAAATTTCCACGTGCAGTGACATCAACACAATTCTATAAGAAAAGTATAGAAATTTTAATGAGTGCTTCGATGAAGCAGACATTATGCGACTTACAAACAATAGAATTATTGTTTTACTTATCAATGAATAAAAAAAATAGTTCTTCCGAAGTTCAGTATATTACAAATGGTTTATGGAATATTAAAAATATGTCCTTAATCAATCTAAGTATTATTGCGTATGCTGCTTTCAAAACGTATGTCAAATTGAATGGACCTCAAGTGCGTATTTTAGAGAAGACTCTTGAAGATAATGCAAGTTTTTTTGTAAAAGATCCTGCCTTACTAGTTACACTATGCAAAGCAATACGCCATGCTGGTGTTAGTAAAGAATTATCTTTAAACAATTTAAGCAGAACGATTCTTCAGCATCAAAAGGAGTTTACAATAACGTGCGCAGCACACGTTCTGGCTTTATATGCTGAAGCATATACTTGCTCTCAGCCTGTTTTAGAGAGAATGTTTAAAGATTCGATGGAAGAATTATTTAAAGAAACTATGCATGGTTCTAAACATTCAATCAGAATTAAAGATTTGGACAGATTGCTTTGGGCTGGTAGCAGATTAAACTATCAGCTACAAGAAAAGGAATTTTCTCACATACAACTATTTATTCAGAACAATTTTTCCAAGTACTTGAAGGAAGTGAATCTTCTTGTTAATACTTTATTGTGTCTCAGAATGTTTGGGTATGATTGTAAAAAGGTGTGCATCTCATAGGAATATAACAATAGTGAAATATCGGTTCAACCCAAAAATAATATTACTTTTTTCCATAGTTTTAATATAAAACATAAAACCTTTATTTTAGATCATTAAGAAATGTCTTGTACAGAACATTTTTTCTTCTATATATGAAGGACGTCTATGGAAACCAATGGCTCGTTTACAGTTGCTAATAACGAGTATTCGAATTGAAAATCCAGAACTAGAAATACCAATGGAATTAACAAAGGAAATAAAAGTTGGAATTCAAAAAAGAGAAAATATCGCAATGATACTTGGAGTTATAAGAACATTGGGAAAACTGATGCACTTGGATCAAATTAGAATTGAATGTCCTGTTTTAGGATTATACATTCCTGGTATTAGTATGAAACACCAACATTTAGGGTAAATTTTTAAAGCATAATTAGAATTTACTATAATTTCATGTTTTTAATTATATCGTATTATTATAGGAAAATTCATATTGACGTTCTAGATGAAACTACCTGTTTAAAAAATACTACAACACCTCATGGATTAATGAATTTCAAGCTTCGCTTATTACAACGAATTGGCTACTATTCCATACTAGTAAGTTATTAAAAAAATAAAACATTAAATAAAACTAATGCAATATTAACATTTGCAGATTGACAACAACAGACTTAATGATGAGTCAATTTACGAAGTCATCGAGCAGTACCTGATTGACTTTCTAAGAAGTTATAACAATGTCTAGTAAAAGTATATAGCACAGTAGTTAATAAAACATGGTTTCTATGAAAGTAATTAATGAAATTATTTGATGACCGGGAACAGCATCTCACTTTATTATAATATCTTTCGAAATATAATTTTTTTAAACTTAGTCTCTTAACAATCGTGTAAATAATTGTAAACGTTACTAATAGATTTTACACTGTATAAATTTTTCTTAATATTTTTAAATATAGAGCGATCCATCAGCAGGTCCTAAATATCTAATAGAAATCAATATAACGTCGATCAATGTCCACACTCCAAGTCCACCAAAGCTGAATAGTTTGCCAATACCTTCTTGCCAGTGTCCCAAGTAGAACCTGTAATATTTATATTACTTCATTGTATCTCATTAATAAGCACAAAATTTAATATCCAATTACCTGTCTGCTCCGAAACCTCCTAAAGTTATACTGAGGATTAGGGCTGTTGACCAACGATATCCACCAGTCCAATTACATGGAAGATTTTTCATGAAACGACGACGTCCCAGACATAAAATATCGTTGTTAACTGTACAATTAGTTCTAAAACCGATATATCAGATTTAACATTGATCTAGGAAGTATGTATCTTTAATGCAAATGTGATTTAATGTATACATGATACGCAACATACCTATAATACTGTGGAGGAGATGCAACAGAGCTACAAGAATTCTTTTGATGACATTTGTGCTCCCAATGTTCCGTTTGATAACAATAACGGCAAATGTATTCTCTTTGGAAACTCCGTTTACCCTATATGCAAAAAATGTATGTGAATAACAAACATAAGAATTTTACTGTTGTGAAATTGTAGTGTTATAAGAATGACATACTACGCAATCAACTTGACTCAATACATTACAGCTGGTAGTGTAGGTGGATCCATAATTGCAATTTAGATCAAACTTGCATTGTATGCAATCGCTGCCAAGCTCCGAGCAAAATTTACCTGCTGGACAGAGACCGGAAATCTCATCCTACAAAAATGAATCTTGTCATTACTTGATTTTATATTTAAAATGCAAGAGATTTGTTTAAACAATCACTACCTTTTTGCTACTATAGGAAAGTGTAGTATTAGTATTCATATCTTTTGCGCAATCTGCAATGGTATCTGCAAGAAACAAAATTAATAATATATTTTTTAACATATACAATTATCGATGAACATTGTAACTAACCATGGCCCATTTGCGCTTCTTTCACAGTGCTTGATAAAAGCGCAATTATAATGTAAATTACATTCTTAGAGTTAATTCGCACGATATTCATGCCGGCTGTAAACAATTAAATTTTCAAAAAACAACTAAATCTCAAAGAAACGTCAAAAAGTTTAAAAAATATTCCAATAGTCAGACCATAGCTTTATTTAATGTGCGATAAAATACCAAGAAAAATGGCTCTAGCGTATAAGTCAATTCCGTAGAAATTCCTCTCAAAAATTAGTATCTACTGGCTTGCTAGTAGAACAATATATATAGAATGATGACATTGTTTACGTCGTGTGCAGAATCTAGGGAAAAACAAGTGTTCGATCCAGTTTTCTTGAGATATTTTCCAAGAGAATTCTAGTTGAAAAATTCGTTTCATAGGGAATCAGCTGACTTCAGTTTTACGGTGGGGTCAGTAAGTCGCAACTGCTCGCAAAAGGGTGACAGGAACACAGATATATTTCCCAAAAGAAAAAATATGATAGAAATAAAGTAGTAAAGCACTAGCTTGCTACTATGAAAATGGTATTTTGATGTGCGCATAAGCGCCATTCTCGGTGGAGTGCATAATAAGAGTAATGTCAGACACTATCAGGATTAAGAAGAATTAAAGGTTGGCTGTTATAACGCACGCCCAAGAGGCCCTTAAATAAATCTTTAAAATTATCAAAATCGCGTCCTCCTATGCTTGCAGTGTCCGTTTCCTGGAGTTTGCCAATTGTATTAATGCTAGTTGAGATTAGTCATGCTCTATACCTGCTTATAATGCAGTTTTTATTAACTTCGTCTGTTTTATTAATATACAGTTTTATACTTGGTTGTGTTTACTATATTTTGTACGTATTGTTATTAAGATTCGTAATATTTTGAATTATTGGATCGACTTTAATTTAATATTATTTAAGTTGCAATGCTATATGGAACTATTTGTTGCAGTTAACATTGCTACAATGAACTCCAAAGAAGATAAGAATGAAACAGGACCTGAAGCTAATGACAACCACTCCATTGAGTCAGAGTCAAAATCTTGTAAAGTTCGGAAAATACAGAATCACTTAACCAGTGATAGGTTTAAACTAAACAACAATGTAGGAGAATCCGAAGTGCAGTGTAACGGGTCACAATCCACTCAACCAAACACTGAATTGTTTTCAACGTCAGGAGCTAAGCGTAAATCTGTTTCAAACACTAACTCCAACTGTGAGGATACAGATATGAAAAATAATGTAGATCGTGGCTCAGGAATAGAAAAATGTCCATCGAAGGTATCATGCAGTTCAGATTCCAGTCCTGAAGCAGGTCAAATGTGGTCAAATTCATATTCATCAAAGTGTACACTAAATAATATCAGTAGCAGCATTGGCTCTACCAGTCAAGGAACATGCTGCTTTCTTCGTCCTAACATAAACAATAGCCGTGAAACGCCAGGACCTAGTGGTCTGCAAAAGGCTCGTTTCCCAGATACTCCAGATGCAGCAGTACAACATCATGAAAGGCAGGATTCCAGTTCAGGAAATGAAGGAGATATGTCAGATGGCGAAGACTATTGTATTTATACTTATAAAGGAAGCGATGAGTCTTCTTCAAATTTTGGACAACCAATGAATCCACCAAGTGCAGCTGAAGCTGAAGAGCCATATCACAGCGGACGATCGAGTCCTGAAATGGACTTTCTGGAAATGGATTTTGATCCTGGTCCCTCTTGCGAGCAAGACACTGGAGACAGTGACTTGGCATCCATTAACGAAGACATTCAAAATATTGCACTGGACAATGCTGAGGCTGATCAAGTATTACTAAATGACCTGAGCAGTGGCAGGGTAATAGCCAAACAAGCATGTGCTTCTACGAGTCAGCCTAAACAAACACCAAAAAATGTTGAAACAAGTCATCCTTGTAATGAAAGTAAATCCAGTAGTAATTCACAAGTAAACAGTCAGAAAAGTACATCCTGGTTACCAAGTACAAGTGGCAAAATCAGTGAGTCTTACGATACTAAAGAATTTAACTTTTGATACGTTAACTGAGTAGGATTACCAATTGATGTTGTGAACTTTCAGAGAAATGGGAAGCTGCAAGCAGATCTCGTAATGTAGGCTGCCCACTCCGTGAATCCTATGGTTACCATAACACAAATGGTGATCTAATATCACCCGGTGATAACCGTGACACTGATAGTGATCTTTTTTCGGATGCATCAACTGTATCAGTACCAGAGAACTCAAATTTAAACTCTAGAAAGCTCAACTTAAGTTCCACCCTGTATCATCGAATGATGGCTAAAAAACTGATGTTGAACAAACAGGCAGCATTTAATCAAAGTGGAGATTCGAATTTGGTGAATAAACTGATCTGATTGATATCATACTTTTCATAATGAAGTACGCATAATGTTGTCAATTAATTTTAGGAAAGTGAATTGTGTGCTGAGAAATTGGATGGTCTACTCCCCGTGGACAAGGTGATGTTATGGAGCGAACAAGAAGCAACTGTTAAACAAGTTACTCAAATAGCTACCTCAGCATGTGGAGCAACATCAGCCATTAATGCTCTTGTAAGGAAACGAGGCTGATCCAATTAACAAGGAGATAATTATTGAAATCTAATAAAATACTAATCATTTTATAGCTTGCACTGGGTGTTCCTTTTTCACTGGAAGTTCTTGTTCGCGGAGTAGGATCAAGATTAAGGGAGCCAGGCACTCCTCTACCTAAATATCTGATGAGCAGATCAATGGCAGGTTCAACACACAAAGATCTAGCGCGAGGAATCTCATTAGCAACAAACGGAGCCGTAATAACCAAATTTTTTGCATTCTATCCGGAGAGGAAGGTCTCCCTGTCTCACTGGCTGCACTACTGGCTCTCTAAAGGTTGAATAGAAAGAGAGAGTGTCTAGAATCACTTAATTTATTCTCGTTTTCATTCTGATATCAGGTGCAGCACCAATTGCTACATTAAATCTGCAACATTGTGGCGAAGGATGCGATATTCCCGATGCCTGGCATCATCAAATGATCTTTGGTGTAGGACCAGCAGGAATTTATTTAACGAACCCATTACAATGTTTGCCAGAACAGGTAATTACAGAATTAATGAATCAATGAATAAACTATTGAGATCAAAATATAATCAATACAGATAGTATGGCATCAACTCGTAAGTCCAAGTGTACTTCTCATAAGACGAGCAGATGTATTGGCCCATTGGAATTCTTTGACAGACCTCAGGCCGCTCACAACAATGGACCAAAATTGGCGTAGACTTAACGTCCTTGGTAAGTACACTGAGCGGTTGAGTTTATCTGTACGTTCATAAGTAATTAATATATTGATTAATATGCAGGCCAGGTGGTGAATATGATAAGGGAAACAATGGGGCAAAGGCAACAAGGACAGATTGTATGTAACGGCACAAGCCATATTCGTATCCCAGCATCCTATCGTGCGGGCATCACTTTAGTGATGTCTGCTGATACAGGAGCAGCGGATGAATTACTTCATGCCGACGAGCTCCCATTACTCTAGTCCAAACAAAATTCAAAAATCAAAAGAAAAGAGAAAGCATGGCCGTTCCATAAAATGATCATTGTAGATCAGTCCAGGCAGGCCGCAGCGCACAACGTGCCGGAACACGGTTTGCTTCCTTTATTTCCTTTGTATATAGATCATATTAATAACTTGTACAACCAGACCCTCGTAGCGCGAGTGATGACCTCCCAATGACCTACAATCAGTTGACCGATACTATAGGTGTACAGGTTTTTCTATATCACGGTATCTGGCATTTAGTCTGATTATCACTAGATCATTGTGCCTTGTATCGCTATAGAGAACCAGCGCTGAATCGATTTCATTGCCTGCGTTCGGTAGGACCGATTATCTGGTAGTAATTAAGTATTAAAGGTTAATTAACAATCGAATGAAATATCCTTGCTATCCGTTGATCGGTTATGCTGAACATAACCATTAATAATAATGACAATTATGAGAACGTATTCGCTTTCTACGTGTTTGCCTATCATCCGGATGGGTTATATCTGTATCCAGAATACTTGAAAATGAGGTAATAAACTGAAATGTGGATACTTGTCAGATATGTACAATAGATAGGACACGTAGGATAAATACGTTGAATCTTGTTAGTATTTAATTTGTTTCTTTTTCTACTAGCTAAAATATTTCCGGACCTCTTCGAGAATACCTACTAATTGTTTGACCATTGATATTAAAGTAACAAACCAGTGCCGAACTTATTACGTGTATTTTATTCAGTCCCATCAGGTCTCAGGATTTGGGAAAAATGAAATGCAAGCGAGACAGTAAAATTTCAAATGTTTCATAGAAACTTTTAATACAGAATAGCTTGTTACATTATAAGTTGCTGGAATTGCAAAGGATCCTCATTTATTCAAGTTGAATAAATTATTGCGTTCAACATAAGTTCTCTTTGTGTACAAGTAGTCATTGTACTCTGATGGTTCCCTTAAGACATACTGAAACAATACCAGAATTAATAATACTGTGTGTCCATACGATGATACCTGAATAGTATTGTTTTTTTTTTTACATACCTCTCAATGAGAGAAGCACGCATCGTTGATGTGATGGCAGCTGGTGTTGCTTCATTGAGTTTGAAAACACTTTCAATGACTGATAGTTCGGTAGACGTAGTGTCCATACCACAAAATGATGCCCAGTCATTGACAACCATTCCTGCAGCGATAACTTCACTACCTCTATTAACAGTACCAGCCTATAATACAATCAATACTTTTAAATGCTGTTAAAATAGACCATGAAAATTATGAAAATAATTGTATATCCTTACCACTAAAGGCACTTGTAATAACGAAGAGAGTTCATCTTGGTCTTGTATTGACGTTTTAGGGTGCACGAGCCCACCCTGATTAGAAAGAACACAATAGGAGCCTACCAGAATATTACTAGCAACTGTTTGTCTAAAGACCTCAACGCTGAGGGTATCTGCAAGAATTTCTTCAGTTTCCTGACAAAATAAAGATAGATGTGAGCACAGGCATTTACACAAGATGAATAAAAGGTTAGATATGAATATTTACTCTGTCAAGATCAGGATGCACAAGGGCAACATAGTCATTAGAGGCAATAACGTTTCCAAGAGCGGATAAACGTTCTTCAACCCGTTGAACCTTTACACTATCTGGCAAGGAGTTCCTTATATGCTGCAATTCAGTATCTGTAGTTGTATTTGGTACTAAAAGACCATTTTTGTTTCCTACAATTGTATAATTAGTAAGTACTGCGCCAAATGAATATTTTGAATTGCTTGTTCAATTACATACCAACGCATAATCGGCCAATAATTCGACATCCAGCAATAGAAGTGTGAACAACAGGAATAGTTTCTGCCAGCTCAGCTTCAAACACGCTGAAACGTCAGATAAGATATTAGATTTAAAAAATAATAATAATTTAAAGCATCATAAATAATTACAACAGTGCACTACAGAACTATGAGATTGCAATAATTGCACAACCTGTAGAAATTTTCAGATCCACCGATAGCGACAAGACAATAAGAATTTGTCAGCTTGGAGAAAACACCAATTTCATTATTGTTTTCGAATTGTACGCGAACCGCCATGCTTGCGACAGATGAACGTTTTTAAATGAGCTGAAAAATAGATATAAAACTGCGTTCTTCGACAAAAATTCACGCGAAACAATTTACAAACAGGCTAGGTTAAATAACCCTCAAGTGTCTACGATTACCAGCACGAGGTTGACACCATAAACTTACAAACAGCAATGCCGCCAATCTTATTCTCATTCAGTGTAAAAGACCTAACGCGCCAATTTTCCTAGAGGAAAATCCCGGAACAATCATGTCCAAAAACAGTCTGTTTTACCATCACTCCATATGAAGTAACATATTCCAGGAAACAAGTACCATCCGAAGTGCACTAATCGAATATATAAGTTATAATCAGTTGCATCTCTGCACCTAAAGATGTCAGTGGTTAAATATCCACGGGATGAACCAGGAAAAATTTCCAAGAAATAGTCCGTCATTCCTGGTCGGACGATGACCCTCCGTATTCACCAGAAAGGGTCTGTCGGATATCAGCGAAATTAACCAGCAATGAAAATTCCCTTTATCTTATAAAATACTTTAATTCTTTACGTTACCCAGTGTTATTAGTTGTTCTAGAAATGATCAGTGATCCAATGGAGAGTATCACATCTAAGGAAGATATTAAAATGATCCTGGAAACGTATGCCAGAGGAATATGCGATACTATATAGAAAAGGGAGAGGAGTTTGAGCTTGCAAAAGATACCCATAATGCGCAATGCTCTGCTGCGCAGAGTCTTGTTTTGCTCTGCGCTAGCGTGAACGTCGTACGGGCACGGTGTATGTACGTTCATCTAGTAAACAACTCGTGTGTTGTATCAGTAAAGTGTTTTGGTTTGCCGAAATGTGTGCTTTCCTGGTGAGGATTAATCTTATTTTAGGATATCCTTTAAAGAACAGGAAGAGAGTGACACTCGGATAGTTTATTCGCATTAAATATCATTATTATCAACATCAACATCATCGTTGTCATTATCATCGTGTACTACTTTGGTGAGTTCACTACGTCGTATTTTTGGATGATACACAGACGCTATCTTGACGCCTCGAGATGTACCCTGATGACTATTGGCTAAACTTTCGTCTGTTATTCGTGGTTGAAACTTTACTACCTCGTGTCATCATTTGAATTGTTATTATCTTAGTCTCAACATTTGAATTAGTATTGTTGCTGGACTTCACATTAGGACTTTGCATATCCATTAATAATAGTGTCACCGTACTATAGTGCAGTATTTGTAGTGTCACACATTTTGGTTAGGTTTATCATTATTTGCCAGGGAATTGTCCTACGCCATGAATATTTTTTTTTTATTTTATTTACGCCAGCTTGTTTGCCTAACCATCGAGGTTTATTATTAGGCTGAAGCTTCTCTCTGGGGATACAAGGACGCTTTGTGCTTTTTATGGCGCATGCGAATTATTTTTCTTTTATTCGCAAAATAATTCAAGCTACGTCCTTCGTTAGATATCGTGGATATCGGATCGATTTGAAATCCTGGAGAATTTTTACTGATAATATTATCGTTTGTATTGGTGGTTTCGATAATACCATTTATTAGGATAATTTTTCTCTTTGATTTCTGAAGAACGTTGACACGTGTTCGTCGTCCTTACTCGTGTCTGATATACCTTTATTATCTGTATTATCATACTACGATCGTCAAGTGTAACGCTGATGCGTCATTTTATGATGTTTGGAATTCATAAAAATTTCGAATTTCTCCATAGATCGTTGTCAACATAGATGTTTGTATTTGTAAAAATTCGTAATACATTCTTCTCTTTAAACAAGGCTTCTTGTACCGTAAAAACAAAGTAATAGCGTGCAATTAAAAATAGAATTAAAGTATTCAAGAAATAGTGAAAGACGTCTCTGGCTAGCGAGGGAACCGTAATCTGCAAGTCCTGCCATTGCCCGTTGCATTTTACCTAGATCCTGAAATGCGAACAGCATTCCATCGTGTACCGGGTGTCCCTTTTAAAATGGCGTTCGGCAAGGATTGTAGGCGGCACTATGTATCCATGAGTGCGTTAAATATGCAAAACCTGAAGGTGTACAGGGTGTCGTTAATGTCGTGAAAGCATCATCAGAATAATTCTATGGGATCATTTGTATGTCACATAACCATCTCTAGGTAAAATATCGAAAGTTATCGATCGGTTTGAATAAGTTTCGTAGAGAGGGCGTATCGTATATTTGTCATTGAATTTGGAAAGCGTATTACGAAAAGCATTGCTCACTAAAAACTTATAAGTGGAAGACAATAGTTCGAGCGGCAAAAGACAAAGGGACAAAAACAAATGGCTTGCTAGTATATAAGACAACCGCATTCCATGGTAGCCCGCGCCATATTTGAATCATTCTCTTTGCTCCTCTTAGCTCCACTTTTCCCTGACTCACTCTTGTGATCCTCCTTGCTCCTGCGAAGAAGCGCAAGTGGACCCTTCGTTGCGGCATACCGTGCTCTGATCGCATCATAAATACTTAGATAAACAGGCTAACACAACTTAACCCTAACTCATGGGTAGAAATACGTGACTGTAAGTATAGTAGGAATGATCAGCATTCATTTTAAAAAAAATTATATTCCATTATTGTTGCCGTGCCGATGATCATTTTTATCTTGAGGTTCAGCCATCTGAAAATCTCACGGAACAGTGCCAAGAAGCTCGATCAACGTCCGCCTTATAAACTCCTTTGCGAAACTTGCCAAACTACATAGATGGCAGCATCTTCGTTCGATAGGTATACATAAAAATAATAAAGAAAGGAGCGCGAATTCAAGGAACAGGAGTCCAACGACGTGGATATGTGTAGGACGACGACCAATATTTAAGATTTAAATGTTAAAAATAAAAATTCAAAATATTTCTTAAATAGAATATTCCTTAACCTATTAAGGATATCCTTTGATTAGATATTACTTGGATGCATAGATTAACGGAAATATATATATTTGAACCGGAACTCGGTGGTATTCGAGGGTGAACTCTGAAGCACAGGGAAGAGGAGTTACGTACAAGGGTGGGAATGGAGGGCGGGGCCCATCTTTTCCTTACTGCGCACTTTCTTACCCCCTCCAAATGGCTTTCAAACCCCTCGCAGTTCCTCTCAACCCCCTGATGATCCCTCGTGACCCCTTCGCCCCATAAAAGATCGTGAGCGAAAATCCACCCCACGAAAACGCTAGTTCAGTGCTAGGAAAGGCGCGGTGCATGCCTTCCCCATTTTATTTCGAACGAAACGAGAGGTTGTCTTCGTATTCCATCATATTATCATTTCTTTTAATTATTGGGACAATGTCAATTTGTGAGCGCTTAATCGCGTCTTGATATTTTGAAAATTGTCAGTAACCACGTGATTATTGTACAATACCCTTGACGCCGAATCTTCCCCAGTTCCCTAGCGAATATTACAAGTATTTCAAAGTCGTGGAATCATTTCTCAAAGTGTTTCAAGTGAGTATCATTTTTCTATTTTCTTTAAAGTTTCTACAAAGCTGTGAGACTTATGTGTTATTAGATCTCACGAAAGCATTCGGTGACGACTCTCTTCAGTTTCATCCCCATTTTGCTACAACAATTATTTCGCAAAAATTTGTTTCATTTTTCGTAAACACGTTTATTTTCCAAGGGCCCCTAGTTGCCCATGATTCGTGGGTCCAATCCTAATGGCGTAGTAGAACGTGTCGAATGGGCTGCGGGTTAGGCATGTGGCAATGTTTTGGCCGGCATCGATCGCACGCCCCTTACACTGCGGCGTAGTATCATACTTCTTTACCGAGCTATTCCCTGCCCACTCCACTTCCCTCCTCATTCCCCTTCAGCGACCCTCCGGAACCCCCTACCACCCTCTCATACCTAGTACTAACACTCACGTACAACACCCTTGCACAAGCACCCACGCCCTGGTTCACTCACAGCCACCATCAGGCGCAGTGACTGTCATTCTGGACATTCGATAGGCGCAACCTTGCTGTCAGTATCTGACAATAATTTGTCAATTATATTATATTTTTTGCACATTAAAATTCTCTCGAATGCCTAATGCTTATTGATACCCGTCAAATGAAAAGGAGGCAAAAATCTAAACGGAGACAATTTTATATTTGAAAGACCTACACTTCTCATCACAGACTAATTGATTTTCAAAAAAATTTTGCAATGCTCTGTTGGCAATTATTTTGGGCTCTTATGCTTTGGCCCTGGAACTAAAGACCAGTGGCCGTCCTTTTTGGTGCAAGACTGCATCTTCCTGCATTCTCTACTACTAGTTGTAGATTCAGGTAGTATGAGTTCGGGGAACAAATACAGGGTGGCTGGCAGGCAGTAGCGTATGCAATGGGGGACTCAAGTTAGTATCGACCATCTCCTCCTCCCATTCAGCTGCGCGTTGCATCGACGAGACATGGCCATAGGATCAAGAAAAACCTGGTGGGAGTCCGTAGGATCGTTCGTACATTGAACTCCTGGGGAAAATCGTTCTTTAATAACTAGTACCCCTTCCGAAGGGTTGGCCTTTCCTTATTAAAGAAACTGCTATTGTATTAAGGAATTGCTCGTATAAAGTGAAACTACAGTATCTGAAGTTTTATTGCAGTTTCTGGTGCATCGTAACCATGGATGTTGCAATAACAATTGGTCACTAATCATATGTTGGCAACTTAAGAATACACATCTTGGAGAGTTTTATTAGTTCTCCTACTTTAGATCATATTCATTACTGTTCGTAAATCTAGGGTAAACAGAGAAGAGATTAATGACGGGTGACATATTGAATTTGGAATTGTCGAAAAAGAAACGAGGCGATCACAAATAACGACTAGCGTTCGTAGTAGAACGCGAGGTGAATGAAGCCTTCTGTATCCCCACTGCTGTGATGGTCATCCCCTCTTTTGACCCTTCTCCACCAATCCGCATCAACCAATTCTCAAGGCAGTGTTTCTATCATAGTCGTGACTCGCCAGGTGTACTCATCAGACGGCTAAGATTTTTTGTCAAAATTCTTTCTCCGTAGCGGAATAAATGTCGTTTTGAAAAGATAGGCAATTATTGGACCTCACAAAGTCCCTAGGAATTAGTATGTATTGACGAGGAGATTTGCATTATCTAGTTGTATATTGGGATAATGATCTATGCTAGTCTTAATGAGAATCTTTAACACCTTGTTCCAATATTTTTTACCCGCCTACACCCCGCAAAGGAAGGCAATGTGTTTAATAGTCTATGTATATTCTTTCGCTCCCTACCAGAGCATAAACGACTGGATCGATTTTTGATAAAACAAACGTCAAACGGTTCCTCTTAATTCTGGGAGTGACAGTGGGTATATGAATACCTGGAAAAATCAAAATGACAGATAGACGGAGAAATTTTTTCGAAAAAATACATTCTAAATTTGTGAAAGCTGTTTAATGGGGTATCAAGTCAAAGGGATTTAAAGATGGACTGCAAAATATCTGTATGTGGATGTTTTGTTAGGGTTCTGCAAATAATATAACGATAGAAAAAAAGCAAAATTAGAAAGTCAGATATCAATGTAAGGTGTAATAAGCTAATATAAAGATTTAATGTTTAATGACAGCAGTCCATGGCGATCGGCTCATTAAATAATAAAATTATCTATTTATCCGCGAGAGTGGTGCGATAGTTAGTATACAATTAATAAATAATTCGTGCTAGTGGACTTCCGACATTGCCATTAAACATTAAAATTTTATATTAACTTACTTTTCATATTAAGGCTGAATCACATTCATAGGTATAGTTTTATCATATCATATTATAATAATACGTTTAAACTTGTCTAGTTCATTTTAGTTCGAATCTCTCCTTTTTTTCAGTCGGGTTTCTTTAAATTAATTTTTTTGGGATCATATAACTAACGGTAGTAAAAGTCGAAGGTTATATCATAAACCAGGCGTGTTCGAATGTATCGACGTCGCTTCGACGTTGCGACGGATAATTTTCGCGCCGCGTGCCATCGCGTACTCGGCCCTATTAGCATCTCTGGCCTGACCTTTTCAAACGCAATTAATCAATTATTGCTCGTTATTGAAAAAAATCTATGTTTAATCGAATGATCCTAGTTGACCCTCGAGTCAACGTTATGGCATCCCTTAAAGGCTTATTTCATGTTCTGCCGGTATATATCTGCCCGCCACGTTTCTATTACTGTAAAAATCCACAGAATTATTAGCATTTGCTTTTAAACGTGTCTACACCAATTGTCTGTTCGAGTCAGAATAATGTGAATGACTACTGTTCCTGGTGCTGCTTATCCCCGTGGCGCCCATTGTACGTTCAACGCTCTTTTGATCCTAGGGGAAAATTCACATGGCAAAATGTTACTAGATCGCATAGCTCCCATTGGTTAGCAGTAGGTCGGGCCCTCTTTTGACGTTAGAGCACGCATGCGCAAATGTCCTCAGAAAGGAAGAAATGCCGCCAGCATCATCCTGACCTCCCTACGGAGAAGCCAGACAGCGGAGAGCATGGTATGCGGGTAGCTGGAGATGCTTGAGGGAGAGCGAGAGAGAAAGATTAACTGGGAAAGAATTTGAAGGAGAAAGATAGCGAAAGAGAGAGAGAGAGAGAGAGAGAAAACTATGTGTGGGAGACAACTCTTCTTGACTGTACGAGAGACTCTCTAAAAGTGTGGCGGCGAGTAACGTAGAGCGCATGTGTATATTGTAGCAGTGAGGGAAGCAGAGAGGTTAGGTAGCTTAGTAGGCTGTTGGTAGGTAGAAACCACGGTGGAGTGGTTAGCGGTGAGCATATACACACGCCATTGATTTTAAAAACTTCGCAGGCTACGCACTGCCAGTCGAGCACGACCCACGGTATGGTACGGTACGGTGCGGGCCTTAAGGCGCGTTTATGTAATGCGACATGTAAATAACGTAGCGCTACATTTCTTCGTGAATTGTGTATACTTTCGTGGTGGCAAAGTGCGATTGTCCCAGAATACTATATAGTAGCGCTTAGTGGTACAATTACAATGATAATGGTTCTTGAAATTCCGGGATGCAGCCCTCGTGGCTCACTACGTATATAACCTCTTAAAGGTGCTACGACCATGCTTTTATGGTTCTACGCAGTTCGGGGAAAACTCTTTTTAGGTGGCGCTTATTATAAATCTCTTTCTACTCCGATATACTCGTGGCTACATTTCGTGTACGTATCCGGCCAAGCCTAATTCTGTCCATTTCTTATGTTCTATTTATTTATCTATTAGGTTATTCCTGTGCGTCCTGGTATTTCCCTTCTGTGTTTCTCTCGGATGTAATTTCTGTTTTTTTTTTTACAATACGGGAAAACAAGCATGACGTAACGTGACTCGACGTAAATAAGTCACGGCTTTAAACGGATACTTAGTAATGTCGTCGATATGACGATGTTTGGTGCGCGACACACGCGTGTCGCTAAACACCCGTCACGTTTATCGAGCGATACCTTGTTTCACGATGGAGATAAGTCTTTAACGAAAATATGGATTTGCACAGTTATTTTTGGGAAGCATTGGCATTTCCTTGTATATTGATTAAAGAATTGATGGGTCGCTTTAAGATAATTCGGAAACAGTAGTGTATATGTATGAAATACTACTCTTTTTTTTAAGGTAATGGTCAGTGTTTATTCAAACCATGTCGTTGACATTCTGAAGAGGGCTCTACTGAGAATTACTACAATAAATTGCGTTTTATTATTAGCACTATTGCCTTTGGTATTGCTATGTTTTGATGCCTCATTGATATCCCATGATACAAATTTTATTAACTCATACTGATTCAGATGTTTGTATAGTAGAAATTATTTACAATTATCTGTCGCTTTTATGGTATTTTACATACTATATGTATTTGTTGTGGTTAGTCTTGTAAGTAGCATTTAATTGCTGGGTTTTGTAAGCTCCATATATTTACATTTATTTTTTAATTTCAGGTTGATGGGCTCGCATCTGTTGCAAAGTGGATAATAGTGGAATCGATGTACTATTAGTGCAGTGGCGTGGATACAAGTGACACTAAGTGACCGAGTGAAGAGTGTATAAAACAGTAGGCAGAAATCCTTTCAAAGGAAAAGTATCCATCCTAGACTTTACGGTGCTTCTATATGTGTTGTAAGGACTTTGCATTCTGAATGGAGAAGCTTGCTAGATGCGATGCATCTATATATTTATATCCAATAAAAGTCCTCTTTCTGTATCAAGGATAAGCCATTTGTAGTAAAAAAAAAAATGGCTCTAACTGGCTGCTCCAGCCTAACTGGCAACTGCCTAGAGTATCCTAGCAGATTACGATGTGAGATCTGCAAGAGGCTCTGTCCCGCAGAGGAACCAGAAGAAGAGCACCTTATTAAATCATCGAGACAAATACCTTCCAACCATAAGGAAATTCTGGCCAATATATCCTGTCGAAGGAATCGTGTTGATCAGGGTAGATGGCTTCGTAGTGCTTCCAGCGTTGTACGATGGTGGTACACACGGAATTTTCGTATTTCCTGGCAAAGACTCATCGCCATAATCCTTTTGATCATCACCAGCTTTGTTTTCCCAGCTTCAGCAGAGTTCCTTAGACCGTCTATTACTGAGGTTGCTGCTTCGTCCTCCAAATCAGAGGGTGAGCCTTAATACTTGTTCCTTTCTTTATATATATATATATATGCATGTACTTAGCATATTGAGCTAATAGGTACTGAAAAATCTAGAATAAAGAGGATTCTGATATCCGAGATTCCTTGGGTCTATTTCGATGCTGAAGATGCCTCGAATTCGATACAAGAATTGAATACAAGTCTGATAGTACAACCTAGCTTACGTAGGATACCTAGAACGGTTAACGTGCGGTAACGCTCTGTGAATAGCAAAACGCGTTTAGCGGCTACACGAATTTCATTTCATAAACAAATTCAAACGCGATCGCGTAAAATGGCAAGAATACCTGATGGTACCATTGACACTTATACTCGAGTCACAAAAAGAGTTGACTCACATAAAATCGGAAGCGTGAGAAAAAAATTAGTATCCATCGCATTTCTCGCGATCTTGCGAAATTAGTCATCGACTCTTGTGGAGCTTGAAATGATTCGGGCGATTCAGTATAAAATAGACTATATCTGTTGCTTCGTTCGAGTCCGGTGGCGAAACAAAAGCAAAGGAAGAAGAAAAAATAAAGAGAAAGCTAATTTGATGTGTCTTCGCCGTTTATCTTATCGACTTGCAGTCTCAAACGTAATTCGATGCTCGTCTTTACTCTTCAGATCGTTCTCCTTGGGTTAAATGCTTTAAGACACTCACATACTGCTACAGTGGTACAGTAAAAAAAAAAAACCTGTGTGACGTAAGAAACAAAAAAATCGCTACCCGCCTAGGTCACCGGTCCACGAGATAGAAAATCGAGAAAAAAACAGGTTATATGTAGATACTAAAATATATTCGTGATAGAGAATACACTTTGTCCTGCGCATTTCGTAACTTTCTTTACTTTTAACTCTTTTTATTCTACTTTTATCAATCTTTCCTACTTCTTGTAATTCCAAAGATACGAAAAAACGTGTCTCTGACGTTTATGACACGATCAGGGCTGTTTTGATTGAATGAGCGAAAAATAACTGAAGTTTGAGGAAAGCTGGCGCCAGTGAGACCGTGAATTGCACCTGCAGGCGTTAACGCGAGGCACGCATGTGTTTTCGCGCTACGATAAGATCGCTGCGATTTCCTATCTTCTCCCTCAGACCCTGAGACACTATCAATCCGGAAAACGAGTGTGAAGGCGGAATTAACGCGGCCATCGCTCTTGACTGATAAGAATGTCGTGAGCGTGTGCATGCGAGTACGTGATAAATACGCGCTCCCTCTATCTCATCTTTGAGCCTTTTTCATGAGAATTGGATAGAATTTTGTTCGAGTCTTCGATTAGTCGTCTAATCTGTTTTATTTTTCTTTGAAACAACATGATGTCACGTTTACAGAGAAAACAACTAATGTTAAACACGAAAATCGCATTTGACAGCTGTCACGCAAACTTTTGCCGTATGACTCAAAATGAGTCGTTGTAGTTATTATAGAAACTGAACAGGTTCTTTCAGTTAGTAAAAACAATTATTTCGAGCTGTCTACGCATTCTCAATGTAGTGCCTTCAAGTTGAGATTGGATTAGAAAAAACATGATGTAACATCAATTGTAGATAGATTCTTAGAAGTAGTTTCCTTTGTCGTCATTCCAATATGTCAAATTAATTAAAACACGTGCATATAAAAAATTATGCCTCCCAACAGAGACAATAAGATAATAAAGTTTGTTCGGATTACCAATTTTTAAGCATTAGACACTGTCTCTCTTGCAGCAACTACAAGAAGTCTTTCAGTCAAAAAATCTCTTCTTACCCATAACATCTATTCAAATTCAATCAAAGAGACTCGCGAATTTCGTTCGTACGATTTCTCAATGTAAATTGAAAAAATCTTTTCCCTCCCGCGTGACATTTTATCGTTACCAAATCTGATTTAAAAACCAACAATCCATTGACAACCGTCAAACTTGACTACTAAATCCAATCTGAATGATCCCAAAATGATATTAATCACAAACTAACAATGAACAACGGCTCCAATATTCAAACTCCATTTATAATTGACTTCGTGTCGGTGTGCACCGCCTTCATGATAATTCATTATATCTTTTATCGTTTTCTAGCATGTTATTATTTCAGGGATATCTGCACGCGGTGCAGATAGATATCCAGCTGACACATTCGTAATCTACGGATATGCCGATCAGATCTACCCGTTATCTCATTAAAAACATTGCCGTAACTACAATGGGAATACCACGAGAGCAATGAAAGTCTCTGGGAAAATATTTTCCCCGCGACGAGAATACCGACCGTGGCGAATGTCCACGGTCACGCGCACACGTGGTCACACGTTAATGCGTTACGCGCGCACTCATACACGGCTGGGGATCCTGCCACGCGAGTGTTATTATATTTACGTTAAAACGGTTATTTCACTCGGCTGATTCTTATCGGTAATAATGTCTATACTGTATCATCTACCTTGTATTTATACGTTTAGTCAATCGCTATAGCGATTTGTAAATTATCGTCGTAATGATAGGTAATTAACTCACGTGGCGAAGTTCGATGAATATTTGATGCTTAATGAATATTTATTTTCCTCCTTTTTCTTTCTCTTTAGATTTCATGGGATCTCGTATTTTTTTTTTTTTTTTTTTTTTTTTAATGATGGATACGCGTACAATTCATCGGTCTGGAATGTCAACGCGCTACGAGAGTCAGATGTCAATGACAGCTATTCGTCCCACGGTCTTTCTTGTCTTCTGGTCATCGTCGGGCCAGAAGCCATTCGATGATTGGCAATTGATCCGACTTAAAGAATTACTCTTCTCACCCTTTCCTTTCCTACATTCTTCTCTTCCGCTCTTTTTGAAAGTAGTGATAGAATACGAGAGAGAGAGAGAGAGAGATAGTAGGAAAATTTGTGTGTGTAACATTTGAACGCGTGCATGTTATGAATGATTAGGGGAGTATATTGACGATCGAATATAAAAGATACAACGAGGAAGAATCGAATAATGGGAGAAGCGAAAAGAATTTGAATTTTGATATTTAAAAATATCTTTGGATAATCGTTTCGCTGTGCCAATCTACGGTGCGGTGTAGTAACGTGATATAAGGTGTATGTACCAGTAATCGTCCGTATGTGTTTTGACTATAGCAAAATTTACCGTATTATAACAATTGACGATTACTGGTACATGACCGATGACTGGGACATGCATCATAGGTATCATGTGTCAGTGACTGCCTCGAGTTTTGGATAGCGTCGATTCGACACGCGGTATCGTTCGTGGCTGGTTTCTTCGGGAGTTGTTGTTTTTTTTTGTATTGTATCTTTGTCGCGCTCGTCTAAATTTCTATGGGTATGTTTCGTTCGCACTCGCGTGCGGTATAGGAAATCGTAAAATTTCAAGGTTGTAGAGCTTCTTTACTCGGTGAACTTGGGAATGTTTGACGGTGATAATGCGACAATCGGGCTGCCATGATTGTTCGAGCTTAAGAAACCCCCGAAGTACCGGCAAGATTCCGTTTTAAGTGGACCCCGTGCCAGAAGTTTGTTCTAATTCGGTAGTGTAGTAAAGGGGGGTTCTATATCACCGTGATCCGCATACTCCGCCAGAAAAAGTCTTAGCGCGAAGACAGCGCGAACAAAAGGTGAATGCCGTTGCTGTTGGCATTCCTGACTTGCGTTTGTCTCCGACCAAAGTGTCTACGACCTCTGGAAAACCTGCACGGACCCTTTTGCCAGACGGGGTACGAAAGTTATGGCAGTACAAGTGCACGTCTCGTCCGACGGGTGCTGCTCATTTTCGCGTGGCTCCATTTACGTACGGGGCTACAGCCATTAATTTCATCTCCGTGGCATCGTTAATGTTGGCGCATTGGGAATTTGAGAAAATTTTCGAAGTAAACAATTATTATTGGAAATTCTCCGCGAGCTGCTGTCGATGACGTGTTACTTGGAGAGTGCGGGTCAAGCAGCGAAAACCATTGTACTGAAAACGTGTTGTGCGTGGGTAATACGAAGATAAAAAGAATTGTCCAGACGACGATTTCCGGTCCGCCATGGAAGATAGAGTTAGACAGAATACAACCCTTGTACTTCGTCAATGAGCAACACCTAGTATTTTTTTTTTAATCGTCTTCTCTGTTTTCGATTTGGCCTTTTTGTTTTTTTTCTCTCTCTCTCGTTCTCGCTATTTCTCTTTGGCCTTTCAGCCAATCCTTTCCGGCCTCGGCCAAACATATCCACGTACGTCCATTCATACGAGTTCATTCATTTTTACTCCACTACTACCAACCTTCTGCTAGCTAACCTGCTAACCTGCTGCCTCTCCCATACGCCTGGAAAGTAAAATCTTCGCGAAACCTTCATCTCTTCTGTGAGAACTTTGAAAATTCGCGTGACGATGAAAGGAAAATTAATCTCTCTATTTCACCGAGGCAGCCGACTGTTTTGAATGGTTAAACGCGCGACAAGCTCACGATCGAGTGATGACAATTTCATAGAATTTTTCGGTATCTGATTAGGGGTTAGTAGAGGCCACTCTTCGTTTCAATTACAATGTATGATTTTTAATGTGGATGATACCGTAGTTACGTAGTTTGTAGTAATGATGAATTCTTGTTCTTCGACAATAAAACTCGTAATGCTGATAATGATAACGACGGCGATGGCGGCCTGGCTAGGACAAATATTTTCAGGTTACGGGCAATAGTTGCTCCTTGTTATACTTTTCCTAATTTTCCTAATTTTTGAAATCGCAGCTGCTGCCTGGTTGAGCTTAATTTTGGCATGTCTGCTGAGAACGAACGTTATTTAACAAGCGTTAAATAACGTTCGCATCAGAGAGAAGGTAATATAACTGTAATTACAAAAGAAAAAGGGAAAAGAAACTTAAAATATTCTTGCGTCATCGTCTATTTATATTTTTTCTTATTGTTAGCCTCTTTCTTTATTTCTTCTCTTTCTCTTTACCAAATCTCTTAATGAAGTTCAGTCGCGACCTATCGTCAGTTTCCTCTCTCTCTTCCGCTCTCACGTCTTCCCTCGTAACCTTATCTCGCCACTCATTCAGTCGTGGGGGCCAAAGAGCAAATATCAGGAATATTTTTAGCATGTATCCGAAAGGGTTTCGTCCGACATCGACTTCAGGACTAACGTCGTGGTACTCGTGGTCGTCCTTTGGATACAATAATACGTCGTAAAGCTTTGCGTTCGTTTATACGCCTGGGAAAGAGGATTTAGCCAGGATGGACGATGATATAAAAGAGAAATAGAGTGAGAGGGAGAGACTGAGAAAGAAAGTTTTTCCTTTTGATATTCCATACTTTTTTTCCTTTTTGCTTCTCACATACTTTCTCTCTCTCTCTTTTTTTTTGTTATTTATTTAAAACGTAGACTGCCGTTTAGCCAGCCAGGAAACCAGATAGTCCGACATTCAGCCGACACGTCGGAATGTATTTCGTATAAACACTGTCTACGGGTTTCTATACAGTGCAACATGGCCGAGGCACAGTGTATTACGACGAGACACACGCAGATCTCTATATTAGTAGATAGCGTCTCCTACTCTACTATATGTAGTTACCGATGAGAGTCACTATAGCGCAGAAATGTAATGCCGTACTATAGCCAGTTCTTCGTACTCTACAATGCCATAAGCGTATAATGTACTATAGCCAAACGAAGATCTCTTCTTGGTGCTTCGGCCTCCGGGTGAATGGCTAGCAACCTTGAAGAGAGTGTCTGGAATGCGAGTTCGATGCAGCTCTCCTTAACTAGGCTAGCGTCTCTCGGACTTTTTTCTTGTTGTTTCTTTGTAATTTGTTTTTTACCCATCCCCTTTCTTCCAACGGTTTTCGAATTCAAATTTTATGTTTTTCTCTCTTTCTTTTTTTTTCTTTCTTTCTAAACGCGTATTCATTCGCTGCGTCACAATATATACGGTGTCTCGCTCCTCCTGTCGTTTGAATTATTTTTAATTGGCGTTTTCAGTACTGTCTCGCTGGATTTCAATGAATTGTCCTTTTTTTTTTTCACGAAGAACGAATACCCCAGTGGGTAGGTACAGTTTTGTAGGTTTGGAATGATAACAATCTTCTTTTTTTTTGAATTCGCCATTTGCCTTAATGACTTTAGGTAAAATCTTTTAGCGCTAACGAACCTTTTGGAGTTTTCGTTAATTTCAAGCATCGCCGTAGTAGTTGCTCTTCTAGGGTTCTCGAAAGATCTCGGTCGGTCTCGTTTAACTATCTTGGGAGTGTTTCGTGGAAATCGAATTTTCTTTTTTTATGGAAATTGCAAAAGTTAAAATGGCTTATCGGGGTAAAAAATATACTATGGTGAATATTTTTTAGACTAAATCCCTTTTCTTCGATCGAATTGGGTTATTCCCGTAAATCTAGTGGAGTAAGCCGCAAAGCCATACCATCAGCCGCGTTGTATTACTTTTTCAAGATCTTTCTCTCTCTTTCTCCCTACCTTTTTTCCCCTAGAGAGAACCTTCGCGATATATAAAAATTCTCGAAGTACACTTAAGCGACACCATAAATAGCCCACAGAGAGTAGAATTATCACCTATTGATAACGGTTAACGCTTTTGTAGACACACTAAAGTAATGATTGCCGAATACTTCAGAGAGCTCGAACGGTAATGAATGAAATCCGGTTGACGTATTCTTTTTGTATCTGTATGTATTCTCATATGAAAAAATGTATGTAGGCGTGCACGTACGGTTGTACGTATTACACACTATTCGTACGAGGCTCTGATCAACATGCGCAGTGCGCTACGAAAAGGACACGTGCGCCGAGAGAAAGAGAGAGAGAGCAAATAGAAGAAAAAATTAGTCAAAAAACAAAATAAGTTCACGAACTTTGAAAGAGTTCGAATTTGGTTTGGTGATTAACGCAATTCTTATTTATTTATTTCCTTGAATTCATCTTTATAAATTTCATTTTCAGTGTGCCAAAGCATAGACATAAGGAATAGTGTGAGTGAATTCTCAAGACTGGACGGATGCCGTGTCGTCGAAGGATTCGTGCAGATTTTGCTGATTGACCGTGCGGACGATTCGGCCTATGCTAACCTCACTTTTCCCGACCTCGTGGAGATCACTGGTTACCTGGTATTGTACAGGTAGGTTGTAAGGATAGAGATCAAAGAGAATTGATGTCTAATCGTTTAATAATGAGTATGGTAACAGTGATTGATATTTGATCGTGTGCGAATTAAATGATTCTAATGGGTCCTCTTGTTGCAGAGTGAACGGTCTGAAAAGCATCGGTAAACTCTTTCCTAATTTGACGGTGATAAGGGGTCACTCCTTATTCATCAATTACGCTCTGGTCGTGTTTGAGATGATGCACCTTCAGGAAATAGGACTGCACTCACTGACGGACATTCTTCGCGGTTCTGTGAGATTCGAGAAGAATCCGGCTCTCTGCTACGTGGACACTATCGATTGGGACATCATCTCCAAAGCTGGAAAAGGAGAGCACGTTATATCGGTAATTAGAAACGTGAGCGAGAGAGGAGGTAGTCGACGTCAAAGGTGATACGACGTGGTAGCGTACCGATACCCTGACCAATTCAGAATGAGCGACCGGGCGACATCGTAGAGACGCTGATAGGGTCCTGAAGTCGGCCAAGTGTAAAGCGGCCTTTCGCAATTTGTTTTTTGACCTTCGCGATACCATGGGACGTCTCTCGCCTCCTCCGCCAGTCTCATCCTCCTCTAGCTCTTTCACCTCCTCTTCGCGGAGCTCGTATAAACGCGTCAGCTCGCCACACACTACGGGGTAAGAGAGATCCCGGTGCGTCGTGCGCGATTCGCAGTGCCGTACATAGGTCAGGATAGAGCTTGGACAATGAGAATGACGACGATCGTCGTCGACGGGATGACGACGACGACGTGGGGATCACCGTTAGTAACATAGATGATATCAACGTCTGAAGAATAATTGTGTGCTCCCTTGACATTTGAGCTTATTACTTTTCTTGTTTTCGATTCTCTTTTATTCTCTCTTGTCGCTCCTTCTTTCGTTCCGCTTACTCTCTCTCTCTCT
>JARPRG010000657.1:288370-303393 GCA_031001745.1 Hartigia nigra | reverse complement strand
CTCTCTCTCTCTCTTTTTCTCTCTTGAGTTTCGTCTTTTTTTTTATATCGCTTACGTCGCGACTGACGACCGATGAGAGCGTGGGTCGATGTTTTGGAGACCATGTCTTGTTCTGTGGGAGTGTAATATCTGCGTTGTATGCGTACGTACGTACTTAATATACGTATACGTCTCGACTTTTACGTACACGGCCCTGAGATTGTGCGTGCGTATTTTCTCACTGGAGGAACTGTGTTGGTGCACGCGCGCTGCCTATATGATTCACGTCGAGCTAAGTAAACCTGCGTGTAAACACAATTTTGGCTGACACGTATATATATACAGGATGTCTCACGGAGTCTATATCGGATATCCTTTATGCCTACGGTTTAATGCCGTCATTTGTTTCTTTTATTTTTTTCTACTTTCGATCTTTATATATGATTTACTTTGACATTTCTTTTTTTTGTAGTCAGGCTCAATTTCTCCTTGTGTTTAATTGCAGGGCAATAAACCCAAAAACGGATGTCCGGTTTGCGAGAAAAACTGCCCGCCTAGACTGACCAAGCCTGACGAGACTTTATGTTGGAACAAACAGCACTGCCAGAAAAGTGAGTAACATCTTTTAATTGGCTTCAGTGTAATTAACTTTGCCTTCGAGTAATTACCTGATTAATTGTACTCGAATGGTATCTTGGTATTTGGCACGTATCACATTTTTACTTGTATGTGCATTCTTTTTAGTGTGGGATGATCCATATGTCCTAGTAATGTATGGATCGTAATATGCCGGGTTAATGATGGCGGGAGTCATTTTTAATGGCAGCACGTTGCCATTTCCGCTTCCAGAAATAGCGCTGCTCTCTGCTACTGCCCATACTTCCTTGCCATTTATTTATACGTGTTGGAACGATAATGTTATCTGCCTACCTATGGACAATTAGAATCAATGCGATTCCTTAATTGATACGGCGCTTTAGCTTATTGTTCTTTTATGGTTAGCAGCAGCAGCAGCAGTGTGGTTGTCGTGTAATAGTAATAATAATACTATTGGTAGTAATAGCAGTAGTAGTAGAAGCAGAAGTGATGCAATGACATTGTGAATAACAGCACTATTAATAACGATAATAGTGTAACAACAATAACAGATACTGTAAGCATCTGACGTAACATTCCACGTAATTAGAGTCGGTATCCGAAATTTTTTGCAAACAGTCAATGAATTTTTACGCTTTTTTCCTCTCGAAGACGTTTCACGCATAAATGATTATTTACGCACAGGCCATGCAATTTGTGATTTACAATATTGAAGTCTGGAAGGTTTTTGAAAGGTTTTAAGAAACTTTTATTATCTTTGGATCTCATAAAGACATTTAAATATTTTTATTTCCTTTTTGTCTGTGTTTGCAGTTTGCGATAGTAAATGCGGGGATTATGCGTGCAGCGCTTCCGGTACATGCTGCCATCCATCTTGCCTCGGAGGGTGCACCGGACTCACTGCACAGAATTGTACTGTGTGCAAGGAAATGGTGGTGGCCGGAAACCAGTGTGTCAAGAGGTGTCCGACCGGAACCTACGAGTTCATGAATCGAAGGTGCATTCAGGAGAATGAGTGTCGGATGATGCCGAAGCCCAGGGAAGCTTTTGGACCAGTGAAACAATATCCGTACAAACTCTTTAATGAGAGCAGTTGCGTCATGGAATGTCCGGCCGGTTATATGGAGGAGGAAGTGAATGGAAAGCCATCTTGCAAAAAGTGCGATGGTTCTTGCTTGAAGGAATGCGCTGGTGCCAGCGTGGACAGCATCGCCTCGGCACAGAAGCTTCGTGGCTGCACTCACATCACCGGCAGCTTAGAGATACAGATAAGAGGCGGTAAGAATATTGTCAAGGAATTGGAAGACAGTTTGAATATGATCGAGGAGATCGATGGTTATCTCAAGATCGTACGAAGCTTTCCACTGATCTCCTTGAATTTCCTTAAGAAGCTCAGACTGATCAAGGGCAATCAGCTGGATAATGGAAAGTACACGTTGGCTGTGCTGGATAATCAGAATCTTCAGGAACTCTGGGACTGGGATATGCATCCTAAAATTCAGATCAGAGCAAACGGCGCTCCTGGGAAGGTCTTCTTTCATTTCAATCCGAAGCTCTGTCTTCACAAGATCGAGAAGTTGCGGGAGGTCGCGAATCTCGCTGAGTACTCCCCGCTTGAAGTGGCGCTTAATAGTAATGGCGACAAGGTGGCTTGCAATGTGACGGATATCATTACCAAGGTCACCAAAAAGTCTTCAGAAGCTGCTCTGATTGAGTGGCAAGCATTCAAGCATCATGATCCCAGATCACTTCTTGGCTATGTTGTGTACTTCATTGAGGCGCCTAATCAAAATGTAACCATGTATGATGGTCGCGATGCGTGCGGTGGTGATGGCTGGAAAGTTGACGATGTGGGCGCAACGGAAGCCGCAGAATCTTCTATTCCTTTCAGCGAAGAGAATTCTAATCACACACAGTATCTTACTCACATCCTTACCCAGCTGCAGCCGTACACTCAGTATGCTTATTATGTCAAGACTTATACGATAGCTACTGAACGATCTGGCGCTCAGAGTAATGTCAGCTACTTCACGACCTTACCAGACGCACCAAGTGCACCCAGAGCTTTGTCCACCTGGAGCAACGCTAGCAGCGAGTTAGTAATGTCCTGGTTTCCACCACTGCACAAAAATGGAAATCTTACTCATTATCGGATTGTTGGTCGCTGGGAACCGGATGATCCCAGCTTTTTAGATCAAAGGAACTACTGCGACGAACGTGAGTGATACACTGGAAAGAAGGTGTATTTATTATGATAATTAAGGTTTAAAAATTAAAGTACACGTCTTTATGCAGCCATGCTTCTTCCTGAAAAGAAGTCCGTGGCTGCCATGGCCGAGGAGGAACGGAAAAAGGCAGAGGGCGAGATGGAGCGCGCCAGAACGCCTGAAAGGGCGACTTGTGACTGTGCCGATCGTGTTCCTGATCAGTCGTTACGTGAAAAAGAAGTGTCCAGCTCAATAGCTTTTGAGGATGCCCTTCACAACAAGGTCTACGTGAAAAGAATGAATTCACGTCGTAGAAGAGATGCCAGTGCCATGTTAAGTGCGGTTCCTAAAAATCCGGAAATTTACTATAGTTATCCAGAGGTAATACACCATAACACCTAAAGATCTTGGACTATCTTACTCCAGTTTATGTCATAGTCTAGCAATATTTTAAATAATTATATCTTCTTCAGGACAAGGATCCAAACGATAAGGTCGAGGACGGTATCTACACAACCTTCGAAAGGTTGGTCCCCAGCACCAATCTCAGCTTCGTCATGAGAAACTTGCGACACTTTGCAGCTTACAACATCGAAGTACAAGCTTGCAGAGAGCGGACAATCAATGACTCTTTAAACAATTGCTCCACAAAGAGTATGAGGACTTACAGGACTCTGCCACTCGAGAGTGCCGACAATATTCCTGCAAATACATTTAAGTTGAACAGGATTGGCGGTAACAACAGTCTAGCCATGGTGCGGTTGCAATGGGAAGAACCAGTTAAGCCGAATGGTTTAATAGTTACTTATCAGATCGAATACAAGAGGGTGGACATTCAGAACGTGAGTAAAGATGATAATATAAGGAGAATGTAAAGTGTACAGATGGTGTTTATTTGTTTGCGTCTGATTAACTGGACTGAAAATATTATGATCTGTGCAGATCAAGGCCACTGTCGTATGTATAACCAGAAAAGACTTCGTGGATGGTGGGAAGTCTTACCTCTTGAAGGATTTACCGTCAGGGAATTATTCTATTAAAGTCAGAGCAACTAGTTTGGCTGGTAATGGAGCTTACACGGAAGTGAAATACTTCTACATAGAGGAGTACAGCACGTCCGGGACATTTTGGATACTGTTCTGGTGCATTCTTGTATTTGTTTTGGCCACCGTGCTCTGCGCAGTATTTTACGTTTGCAAGAAGAAGAACAAGAGGAATGTTCCCAGCATGAGACTCATCGCCACTGTCAATCCTGAGTATGTGAGCACTGCCTATGTAGCTGACGAGTGGGAGGTACCCAGGGAGAAGATACAACTTATACGAGAATTGGGTAATGGTTCCTTTGGCATGGTCTACGAGGGTTTGGCTAAGGACGTCGTAAAAGGTAAACCGGAAGTACCATGCGCCGTGAAGACTGTCAACGAGAATGCCACGGATCGTGAACGAATAGAATTCCTGAATGAAGCCTCTGTCATGAAGTGAGTAAAATATCTGTATATGTAATAGCAAACAGACAATCTTTTAACTTTTGCCTGAGAAAAATACACTTGTTGGAAACATTTGAATTAATGAAATCATCAAGCCAAGAATGAACAATGACGTTTAACCAATGTTACTTTTTTTTGTTTCTTACTTATTTCAGGGCTTTTAATACTCATCACGTAGTCAGATTACTAGGTGTCGTGTCTCAGGGTCAACCGACCCTTGTGGTAATGGAGCTAATGGTAAACGGTGACCTCAAGACCTATCTCAGGAGTCATAGACCTGACGTGTGCGAGAACTTCTCACGGCAGCCACCAACTCTCAAGAGGATATTACAAATGGCCATCGAGATTGCAGACGGGATGGGATATTTGGCAGCTAAGAAATTTGTACATCGTGACTTGGCTGCTAGAAACTGTATGGTGGCTGAAGACCTTACGGTGAAGATCGGTGATTTTGGTATGACCCGGGACATCTACGAGACGGATTACTACCGAAAAGGCACCAAGGGCTTACTTCCGGTCAGATGGATGGCACCCGAGAGTCTCAAGGATGGTGTCTTTACAAGTTTCTCTGATGTTTGGAGTTACGGTGTGGTCCTCTGGGAAATGGTTACCCTGGCATCTCAACCTTACCAGGGTTTGTCTAACGATCAGGTAAGAAATAAACATCCTGTCTATAATTTATTAGTGTTTAAATCGATGCAGAACAAGGATTTGCCATTGACATTATTGATTTTGATTAGGTTCTACGTTATGTCATCGATGGCGGTGTTATGGAACGTCCTGAAAATTGTCCTGATGCTCTTTACACGCTCATGAGGCGAACCTGGAATCACAAAGCGACGAAGAGACCCACGTTCATTGATATTGCTACTATGCTCCTATCGGAAGTGAATGTCGAGGCCTTTGAAAGGGTCAGCTTCTATCACAGTTCTGAGGGAATCGATGCAAGAAATCAGAACAATTCTCACTCGCCACTTACTGATAAGTGAGTATCATCAAGCCGTAAATATATTTTTTGAATGACTGTTTAGAATTTGAAAATAACTTATGTATGCTCTTTTTTTTCTAGGGACCTGGAAATTTCAACGTTGCAAGATCTTCGGGAAGACGAGGTTGAGGGCGAGGAGGATTCTCCATTACGTCAAGATTTCGGGGACTTTGCAAACTTTGAACCAACAAGTTTAAAAAATAATTCGAATTCTCGCTACGCCACGGAACCTTACGGTAAAAATTCGAAAGTCTCCACGACCTTCCACGACCTGAACTCCTCCAAGGTGCCACTGAAGGCAGGATTCGACGACTTCGACGGCGTTTCCGGAGATTCCCTCGCATCCAGCAAAGACACCCTCAATCTACCATTTGCCGAGGAGAGTCTAAATTCTGTTCGGAACTCTCCGTTCGTGGAGAAACGAAGTACCAGTCGTGGTAATATTAGTCAAATCTCAGCCGGTAAGTCCTTGACACCGCAGGCGGTAGCCAAGCGTGCCTTCCTCGAGAGTCCAGGACTCCCCGGGACACGTTTCACTCCCGACTACGAGAATCGCAGTCCTGAGCTCATAAACGATGACAGCAACAAGGACGCGGTACCGTTGAGAATTGACTTCCCATCGATGGATGCCATTGACGATGACGAACCTGAGGAAAGGAAGGATATCAAAAAGGCTCAAGCTGAGTACATGAACAAACCGGAAACTCTGAACAATGGTTATATAGGCGGAGCGGCAACGTAGTAGTTCTTTCTGAATCTGTGGTGTTCTATTCACGAATGAAAATCAAGAACTTATCTCTCGAAGTTTGGAAAACTGGGAAAAATGGACTTTCCATTGATGGATCATCCATCGACCTGTCCGAACTCGAGGGCGGAAGAGGACAGCACAGGTTAGTCGGAGTAATTGAACAAAATAAGGAACTTCCTTTAAATATCCTTCCTGATCCTCAGGTATTCGATAAGACTAATATACCAGAGGAGGTTTTTTCCATATTCGAACAGCGAAGTCAAAAACCTGTCCATTGTCATTAAATATGACAATGGTTATCGAAGTAGAATATAAGCGAAACTATTCGAGGTTAAGTCGACGAATTAGTGGTATATACTGTAGATTTTTTAAAATACATTTCATTTGTGGTCCATCCTATCATAATGAAATATCGTTAAATCGACTCATCCCTCATCTTGGCCACATTTTATAGAGCGATTTTTTTTTAACTAGCACAGCAGCTAGCGCATTTTTTTTCTTCATTTCCTAGGCTCTCTCAGAACAGCCATAGGAACTGAGCAGCAACTATTTAGTTTGAAAGGGTTGTACGGTGTACATAAGTACCTTTTTTTTTTTTTCGTTTTTATCAGACGAAATATTCTTCAGGCTGCCGTTCAGTGATTCTATATACGTATGCATGCGTGGAGTGATGACGTCTGAAGGTGGAAAACTATAAAATCATTATTCTCTTTTTTTTTTTTTTTTAATAAATCCGTCAAAATTTTGGTTAAGGGCACTGGGAGGTACTTTCTAGTCTCAAAATGGAATACCTTAATTTATAGGAATGTGATAATAAATTCGCACGCATATACAGTGCCCGCAGATTTTTCCGAATCGTGCGATTGCTTGTTTGATATTTTACGCAGAATAATTAAGAAATGAGGATATGAGACGTATGCAGTTTTTTAACGTGAAAAGATGCTCGTGCCAAAATTTTGCATCCGTCGCATTCTTTTATTTTACAATTATTCCTTAGGAAAGTATCATTCCAATAATTCGGAAATTTGGACAAATTTGCCTGCACTCGAGTTCAACAAAAGTAATGCATTAATTTCGTATAATTCACGATTTTCTTGATTAGAAATTTAATATGGCCGTTTGCACTCCTTAGTAACCTTAAGCCAATTTTCCCATGTTGCAGGAAAAGAAAAGCTCTCATATTCTTCATAATGTTATTCTTCGGGAATACACAAATTGAATCCCTCAATCAATCTTATTCTAAGTTCTTATGGTATCGATAAGATGGCCGAGACAATATTTTTACAATTCATAAAGGACAATAATGATTAAACATATTTCTGATATCGTCATTCCGTGCAGGTGTTCGCTCCTATAGGATAGTTGAAGCAGCAGGCTTAACGTCGATATGATTCTGTATTATAGATGGTTCAAATAGTCACACGGCGACTACATAGGGATATCTTTATATTTTACTCTGGCGCGACATTCGTATAAAAATAGGCGACGCGTTGTCATGAATTGTCGAACAAATAATAGAATATTAATTGGCCGGTATCGATATACCATCACAGACTTCTTTCCTCACATGTCAGAAGCGCTATAAAGGATGAACGAACAAAAGATATATAATAAGAAATGAAGAAAGGAAGAGAGCAAACGAAAGGAGAAAATGATATACATATATAAAAACAAGGAAACAGTTCATAATTGAAAGAGATAATTTTTTTATCTGTCCTGACTGATTGATTATAGAAAAAAAAATAATATGAATCATGAAATAATATGGTCCATAAAAGCCCTATTGATATTAGCTCAGAGAACGAAAAAGAAATTGAATCCTGCTTAGTTAATATTTACCCCCTTTTTTACAGATTCTCGTGACCACGTTTGATACCGCGCTGAACTCTTGATCGTAACGAGAGATCCATTGATCTCGTGATTTGATTCCGTAGCTCGCGATATACATGGTTTACGAACAGACGATAAGGAAACGAAAAAAAAATGGCCATCGACGACGGGACACGATCTCGCACGGTGGACAGAACAAAAGCGACGAGTAAAAAAAAAAATTGAATATATTTAAAAAGAATATATATACAAGCTGAAGAGAGAATTTATACTGTCTTAGCCCAGTGAGAGTCAAGATTGACGACCGAATGGAAATAGAAAAAAGAAATGGGGTTGTGTGTAGAAGACAAACGACGTGTAGCAAGCAAGTAAAAAAAAAAATAGAAAACAGTTCCGAAGGTCGATGGGAAAATAATAGAAATCATGTAAAATCGAGTAATCCGCTAACGCGAATGTATGAGAAACGAAGAAGGTATATAAGATAGAGAGATAGGGGGGGGGGGGAAAAAAAAGGAGAGAAACAGATAACTTTACGCAACCAAAATCGAGAGAGATACAGATTTTCTAACGGTTTCAACAACAACAACAAAAAGTTTGATCAACGTGTTAGTGGAGTTCCGAAAAAAATAAAAAAAATAAATGATACGAAGAAGCAAGACGAAATCACGTAAGGATTGCGAGAATGAAAAGGAAAGATTGTGAGAAATGACAGCGCGACACGTACGTGAACGAAGTTACGATTTATTCGCAGATTACAAATGGTTTATATAAGAGCAACGCAATACAGTTTGAAAACTAGACATAACGAGCCTCAAATACAAGACTGATTAGCTAATCCTACTCCTACAAGACCTTAGCCTATTGCCCCTAGCACCCTCGAATAAAGAATAAAAAAAGAAAAATATCCTTATAGAACGTCCCTCTATGAAATACTGTATCACCCATAATTGTATAAGCCCGTGTAAATCTCCCGGTATTAAATTAATGCGCGATTACAAATGACGAGAAAGCGAGCATACGACAGACGATTAAGTAATTTCATGAATTAAGATAATCGAAACTTGGTGGGTGGTTGGGTGGGAGCCGCGGGGGGGGGGGGGAGCGCTAAACAAAACAGATACAAAAGTAAATAAATAGTTTATATGAGTTACTACGTTTATTGCTATAAGTGCTGCGATGCGTAATACAAGCATTATAAATAATAAGGAAGTGTTGGTAGAAGTTCCAGATTCTTTCTTACATATAAATATAAATATATATATATGTAATATATATGTATATATATATATATACACACACATATATATATACATATTAATATGTATATATATATATATATACACACAGAGTTATTCAGGATCGTTGAATCACCTGAAGATAGTTGTTTCAATTTTATTTCAATTAATTCCTATGGTGGAACCATCTTCAGGTGGTTCGATATTCCTGAATAACCGTGTTTATATATCTATATTTCACACAGTCCCCCCCTGCCCTCTATCCCCCCCCCCCACGCACTCTCTCACGCCAGGCCATTTATTACTAATATCGTAAATGTAATTATTATTATTAGTACTAGTATTACTATTACTACTATTATTACCGTTTCTATTACTACTGATACGATTACGATTGATTTATTATTTCGATTAATGAATTATTATTAATTATTAATGATTTACTGTTTACTATCGTTTACTTTGTATCGTTAATGTTTATCGATTAATGATATACCTTTCTTCTTAAATTCTCTTTCTCTTTCCCTCTTTCTCATTGTCTCGCATCTCGTGTCTCCGTTATAATTCTTTTTACTCCATTCTCGTTCCTCTGTACTTCTCTTCTTTTTTGCCATTCTTTATTCGCGTCACAGAGGGAACACGTAAACGCGTTCGCACTCGCGCAAGCAGTTCACGAAGCTTAGTCGCCTTATCAAGTAGTTTAGATCTATGAAATGTAATTAATTCGACGGGATTACCAGTGATTTAATTACAGAAATTGTGAAAGAACGAGAATCGAGGGAGGAATGGTTAGCGAAAGGAAGAAGAAATGGATAACCGGTAAAAGTAACAGTCAGGTTTTCTTTTTTTTTTTCTTCAGAAAACTAATAGCGATTACGCGCGTTCGAGAGAAAAGATAAGACGCCGATAGCAAGATTAAGAAGAATAGTATCTATTTTCTTTGTAATACTTTTTACAAAGGATCGTCACGTTTTTATGTTGAATGTAAATGAATGTGTGTGAGTACACGCGCCCTCTTTGTCCTATATGTATGTATGTACACTGTGCGGCATTAATGGCGTCCTACGTAGGTGGTAGAGGATAGAGCAACAGAGCGAGAGTGGGGCGGCCAGCAGCGGCGGGGCAAGCTAGGCCTACGCGTAGAGAGGAGGGAAAGGGGACGCGTATAGGGGATTCGCGCTGAGAGTGAGGGAGACGCTCTTATAGGGGACGGTTCCGAGTCGTGACATTAATGGTGTCCCAACCGGCGGGAAAGGCTTCCCCCTCTACGCATAGGCCTAGCTTACCCCGCCGCTGCTGGCCGCCCCACTCTCGCTCTGTTGCTCTACCCTTTACCTCCTACGTAGGACGCTATTAATGCCGCACAGTGTACATACGTCGTTCTGTTTATGTGGATTTACATAGTTGAGCGAGGTCTGTACATAGTGGCTGGACAGCTCAAAGATACCAGCTGAAACCTGGCTTTACTGTAGAAATCAAATGGACGGGTGACTAACTTCAGGTGGCGCGTTTGAGCTGCCTAGTTCCTATAAATTAATAAAATTAAACGCAATTAAATTACGTATATCCGTAAGCGGAGAGATGAGAAGAAAAAAAATAAAAAGAAATGTAACGCGAAATTTCGTAGGAAAAAAAAAGAAGAAAATTGCGTAAGTGAAGAAAAAGAGCGAGTCGAAAAGATACACGTGATGTTTTTATAAAGTAAAAAAAAACGTTTTTCCACGATCAATTTTTTCTTCCCCGTACCCCTTTCGTCTGTTGTGTAGAAATTTGGGGGAAAAGTGGAGAGTATAAAAAGGGAAGGAAGATTCACTATTTGCGAGAACAAAGAGGAGAAAAATGAAAAAAAAAAACCTCGCTTATATTTCACACGCAAGTATTTCGAAGCGAAACTGTCCATTATGAAAATTTGGGAGATTAACATGTAATAATTGCGGATTGTACACTTAGGTCCTCTGTATGTAATGAAAGTTAGGCTAAATTTAGGCAATTTATCCATAATATGTTTCCTATAGTCAATTCACATCAGTTTCAGAGGGGACTACTTTTACGCGTTACGCCATAAGCAGTTGTCCCCTCCAAAAATGTATAGCTTCAACTAGCAGTTTTAACTTTTTTTTTACAATTTTTGTTTCTTTCATTCTTACCCTCACAGCTCTTAACCCTTTTTATTAGCTATCGCTCCCTCGGCCTACTCCGTTACCGCAAATTCCTCAATTTTCACGTAAAGTCCTTTCCTTTCTAAGCTCATCGTTCAATTGTTTCATTATATTTATTCAATCACACTATAGACTGTTTTTAACTGTCCGCTGAATTAAAGGAAGATCAGACAGCTCTTTGAGTTGTTTCCTTTGTACTATTTTAATTTTGTGGTTCGCTGATACCACCGTACATATACACGAACAACGTACAGGCGCGCACGCATGCACGTTGTATGTACGTTGATTAGAGAAAAATAATAAAGAAAATGGCGATAATGAACATCAAACGCGAAGACGCACCGAAGACAACTCTCGTACTGTATAATGTAAATAATTAACTGTCGATCGTCCGAAAAAAGAAATAAAATTATACATGTCGACGATTACGCGTATATATATATGTACGCTATACATAGACCTGTATATACGTACGAGTGATAAGGTTAAGTGGCTGTATATATGTATACACGTATGGGCCATATGTACGTAGCAAGTGGATGATATGAGAAACGATAACTTTCTTTTTTTAACTCTTCTATCGTTCGCAGTAAAAACGAGAGAAAAGGGAGAAGAGAATAAATTTGGCAAAAAAAACATCCCTTGAAACGTACCCCGACTATTATTATAATTCATGGAAAGCGAAGAAATAAATCGTAATTAGTTAATGATCACGAGATCAGGGTACGAGAGAGAGCCTATACTTATCGTGTGTTGCGGTTATGTATGAATCGAATTTGGGAACGAAAAAAAAATGAAAAAATTGTCTCAATGTGGGGGAAAAAAATCAAGTATCGATATCCTCGTTATCGTGATCATTAGTCATTGTCTTCATCATCATTAAGCAGGAGCATTTTGTCACTGAGTCATGATACATATTTCTTATTACGCAACGGTATATATCGTATTCTCTTGTATACGACAACATGGTTAATCCCCTATTTTTACGAGAAAAAAACGTATATTGTAAGTTTCGCGATCGTAGGCCCGGGATTGTCTAGGAGAGAAAAAAGGATAATGAAACTACAGCACTATTATATACGGATTTAAATATAATCTCTGATTGTAATTGTAAAGAATTGAGAAATAGAGAACGGTTGCCAGAACGAATTGCGAACTTTATTTTTGTGTTTTTAACAGACGTTCGAATGGCGTACCTCAATCTTTTCTCTCTCTTTCTCTCTCGTCCTGTTATCGGTGCTTATTAATATCCAATTATGATTACATCGTACTACTACGGTTATACATTATTACGCTGTACGCAAAGAAGAAAACAAATTTTATTTACCAAATACCAATTTTTAATAAAAAGCTTTTTGTGAAAGAATTACATATTGGTGTTGATACATATTCCATTTTTTTATCTCTTTTTTTTAATAATTGATCATTATTTATTGTTTTGGATATACGGGACTAGTACTTCGTAGGTATTAGGAGAATTTATTGTACCTTTATTAAACAATTGGCAAGTCAAATTTTCCAGGAGAGTGCATCACCAGATTCGATGTTTTATTTATAAATATTTTGTTGTATTTTCACGGAGATATAACAGTAAACGTAAGAGTGTGATAATGACATTACCGGTAGCGGGAAATGTACGTGCTGTTACGTTTCGCTGCAACTGAGATAGATGGCAGCAGCAGTATTCAATGTTTTGAGTTACTTTTAGCGCTTTACTTTCTCCTGAAATTGAATCGACAGTCTATGTATATCTGGAATTTATCTTCCGTAATAGGAGCGATTACGTTAGGACTTATTTTAACGTATGAATTTGCATAGAACGACACGAAAGAAAAGTTCAATTGGAAAATCATGCGCGATTTTAACGTTAACAAATAAAATAAGTTACGTCTCCGCTCAATCGTATTACCTCATTAAAGTATCGGTTCTTGTATGAACGTTCGTCAATGGACGAAAGAAAAAAAAAGATAACAAAATAAAGGAAACACTTTTCCTGTCATTCAATTATGAAATTGGCCGTTGCGAAATAAATCCTAGGTAATGGCACGTGGATTCTTTTGTTTCGCAAATTCCGTTTCGTCTCTTTGCCTTCTCTAATTACAGTGACGTATCTCCTACGCAAGAAACAATAGTTATTTTCGTGCTATTCTTGTTCCCACACTTCTTCCCTGACTCCATCATCCCTTAGCCAATACCTAACATATCTCGACAACGTGACACGAAGATTGGGGTCGCCACTTGCCGGACTTCTGAACACTCAGAAGTGCAGCCAGCTAACAATTACTCGACCAACGGGTGCAAGGTGAGCTGCCCCAGGGTAACGTTAACTCCCGAAGGGCAAAAGGTACGTGCTACATCGTGCGGTAACGTGAGAACCAGGGCCCCCAATGCATGATGCACGGGACTGTCGAATGCATTGCTAACCAGGAGGCCCGAAATACCCCACTCAATATCCAGGGTACCGTTATCACCTGTTCTTTCAAGCCCCTCCCAGTTAGTCTACCTACCTACCTGTTACTCTCATCTACCACCATCTTCATCGCCAACTCTTTTTCAGCCTCCAACGTTGTAGTCCGATATATGAGTAGGTTGAGGCAAAGACCTCTAATATTGTCTACCTCCTTCTAGTTGTTGTATTTGAAGAAATACCTATCTACCCACCTACCTATTACTCTCATCTGGTAACATCCTTGTCGACATCTCTTTTTCAGCCATCGACGTTGCCGTCTGATCTCTGAGCAAGTTAGAGGACAATTTTGTATTATTCTGTACCTTCTGCTTGCTGTTATATTTGAAAATATTTCTATTTGTCTGTAACTATTCTGATGACCCGGTGTAGAGTGCCATCATCCAAACAGGACTTTCCAATCGGCTCTTCTGCGGGAATTCGAGCTAAGATGTCGTAGGTCGTCTTGAAAAATGCAAGAAAGAAAAAGAGAAATGGAGATATGGATGAGACTTGGAAAAATAGAAAAATGCGAAAATAATGAGGAGAGGTGACTTAAGCCGACCGGGAGATACTGACATCCTCGACGCTACGTCTGGCCTCTTTTTCATCCTCGTGCCGGCACCGAGCTCTCCCTCGTCTCCTTGATGATGATAATCGTGAGATCGACCGCATAGTTCGCACTACGTTCTTACAGTCTTTCCAAGCTGATTGGTTTAAGTGCGCCTCCTGCTCCTTCCGTTGCTCCTGTGAAAGAGACATAAGAAAAAATTCGCTTTCACGAAAGTCACCAATACGCGGCACGTTTCTGCTTGATATTCAGGTAATGCAGAAGACATTTTTCCAATGGTTTTCTAGTATATCCTAACCTTAACCCCGTCGTCTCACTAGCTATTCCATAATTGTGGGATAAACTTGACTAATTTCCCGGTACGGAGCTATTTAGTGTCACGTCAAAAAATGAACGTTACGTGCCGTACAGATATCCTTATTATTGTTTTCTTCAATTTTCCTTAACAATATTTTCTTAAGTCTATACATATATCGAGTTACATAAACACCTTGAGTCAGGGCCACTCATGCTCATTAATAGCTCCTTGTGTAGTAAACGCCGAAAGAGAGGTTAAAAGTGCCGACAGTGTAGCCTCGCGTTCCGGCAACCCAGATCTTCGCGATATATACCGTTAAAGACTGAAAACAAGAAGACGGTCAAGAAAGAATGAACGGACCGGCTTGCTTCATGGAAAATAGCGAATTGTTAGAGAAAACGAGATTCCTCATAACTGACCGTAGTTTCTTGTATATGCTTTTTTTATTTAATATCTTCTGCACTAGAGGGTGATGGGG
>JARPRG010000657.1:242759-278726 GCA_031001745.1 Hartigia nigra | reverse complement strand
ATATATATATATATATATTTACTTGTATACTGATTAATATAACTCAAAGAAATCTTTATATTCTGACGGCTCTCAATAAGTCTGACCCATGTTATTCATTCTCTGAACTCGCGCGTATACGTATTACCTGATACGACACTCGCTCTTTGCATTGTTGTCATGCCAAACGTTGTAACGATTGTCGTCATAAAAGACGGCCTTAACTCTTTGCCCAGATGTGGAGAAGGTCACACTTGATTAGGCAGAGAGTATGCGGACGAACGAAAACTGCGGTTAACTGCGATCACCAAGACATATATCCTCTTTCGGGCGATCCTCCACGCTATTGTCACGGGGCCCACATTGCGATTGGGTCCATCAGTTAACGCGCGCACATACCGATCTCAAGTCGGTTAACTAAATGGATGAAAGAACCGGGTATAATTCTTGAGCGACAATTTTTCTATCAATAAAGATTATTCTGTGATTTATGGTTGAACGATGGTTGAATTCATTCTTTTGTGTATGACTGACAGATGATTTCCAAATGACTATAATGATGTACAAACAAGTAACGTTGGTATTTGCAAAAGTGAGGATACGAACCTTCTTGGTTCTGATCTCGACTAGATCCTCTTTTTTTGTGTTTTTTTTTTTACATTTTTCTTTCAAACAAAAAAAGTCAAGAGTACCTTCGGGAGTTATGGCAAAGACACTGTAGATACCTTAGGCCCCGCAAAGCGTGTAGACCGGTAAAGAAGCAAGATCATTGGTGGAAAGGGTACCGTAGATGTCCCGCAGGCTGAAAACGTTCGCCAGTCTCAGTTCGTCGCTCGAAGTCAAAACGTATCGAAACTCCTTGGCGCGCTTTCACTATTTCGAGTTCCTTTTTTCTTCCTATCCTTCTGTCATTCACAAGTCGTCCACGGTAAAGCCAGACATTCCGTTTCCCCTTGTTCGCTCGAGACGGTTTTCAAAATAAAAAGCACGGTCGAGCATCGAAAAATACTCTTTGACAATTTTCTCTTCGCGTTCTTCAGTGGTGCCCTGTGATATCCGTGGAATCGTATATTGGCGCATAAGGGCAGACAAGGAAAATCCTCCGTTGGCCAAGGTAAGAGAAGTTGAATGAAGAAAAGATTGTTATTTTTTTAAAGCAACCGCAATACCTTTATTCACATGACATGGTATAGTAATCGATCGTATTCGTTTGTTTATTTTACAAATGGAATTTTGCTTGCACAATTGCTGAAAGCCGAACAAGATAAAATTGAGAAAGGATAATTTTCGACGTCTTAAATTATCGCTATATAAAATTCTAGTGTTTGTATTTTACCGTGATGAATTTCAAAAGGAATATTACGTTAGTAAAAGGGGCACGTGGTGTTTTTTCAAATTTCAACGACTGTATCGGAATGCCAAGTGGTATTGTATGTAGTACCTAGCATAGCATCTATATGTAATACATTATATATAAAGTAATACGTATATATATACATTCTACCGAAGGCAGCTGCCACTGCAGATGGGTCACACCTGCCCAAAAATGTTTGCCGATCACTCGTGCGTGTCTCCTATGCGTAGTACCAACTTGGCTGCACTAAACTATACTTGCTCTACTAGCCGCATCCTCCTCGTCCTCACCCACATACCTTTCAACGTAAACGCAATCACTGGTCAATTGTCTTGACGACGAAGAGGCGTCCCTACCTTTCGTTCCTTGATCGCGCTGCCATCAGAGAAATGCGTACAGAGACGCCGGTACACTTTCCGGTTACTATCTTACCACTCGGCAAAGTCTTTTGTTCCTTTCCCGTCGATTGCGTCATGACCGAAGATCGCAAAGCACGGCGTGTGCGCGCTCGAGTACAGAGAGCCCCAAGATATCCAGTAGATAGCGAAGTAAATATATAAAGATGGATAGAAAACGATGAAGTATGCGTGCGAGAGAGAAAGAGAGAGTGAAGATGATGACGAATGGTATAGGCAACGTAGAAAGAGACGATGTGGATAAAGAAAAAAAAAAAAAGAACGTTACTTTGCCCTGCTGTTCCAGTTTTCGTACATAACACTCTGAAGTTCGCCACTGGTCGTCATCGAAATGCTAACCATGGGTATTTCCCCGTTAGAGTCTTGCGAATATGGATGGGGAGGTCGTTCTGGGTCGCTCTTGAAATTCCGCAATTGTAATATCCGGCCCCGAATACCACAGCTATTGTCACAGGCTTTTGACGGCAGTCACTTTTGCGACATTACTTCTGTTTATATCGAAGCGAATGCTGTTCAGTAGACGATAGATTGTCTGCGACAGAGACAAAGTATGGCTGCGAAACAAGAGACACAATGCGTACTTACCAGTTAGGTGTTTTGCAAGGAGTGAATGACTGTGGTATAGGAAAAACGTGAAACAAGACAAAGAAAAAGGGGAACAAAAAAAAATTACGAAGTGGAAGAACCGTGGAAGAAGGTCGTGTCGACGCGCGAAGTACAATTAGCCCATTCATCGGAACAGTACGTATGCGTTATGTGTGCGTAAGTTTTGTATGCGTTTTATATACATAGGTATACATCGTATCGAAGCGTTGTAAACGTACATACCATCGCCTGTTATGTTGCTTCTGCTATCGTCGATACAATACGTACGAGGGATTCTCATATTGGGATATATTATCGTACTATAATGGCGAGTTATCGCGCGCTATGGCGCCTGGAGTGACACGTACGGTCCTTTCCATAAATCCGCAATGAAATTATCGCGTCGTATTCGGAGTACATGCGAAGAACACTTTCTACGCTCTGAAGAATTTCTCCGAGTATTTATCGTTTATTTCTCTTTTTTTCGTAGCTTCTTCCCTTTGCTCTCTTTCTCTCTTTCTGACTTGCTCCGTTTCTGTCCTGGTTCCCTCGTGCTTCTCTACTGCTTCGACAGTCTTTCTCTGTCTCTCACGTTATTTTCGTCCCTCTTCTTGTTTTTTTTTTTCCTCCGGGGATACCATCTTCCTCCTGTTCCTGTTTTCTTTCTTTTTTTTTTTTTAAATACGGTTTTTTCTCTTTCGCTTCCTCTCTCATCCTTTACCGCCTTGTACCGTCTTAGCATAACCGCCTAGTCTATATTTGGCCGTTCGAGGGGCCTCACCTTCATGCATTCGTCCTCCACCTCTATACCCTTCTTCGTCTCCACCTTCGCTGCATCTCGTACACACGACGGCCACCAACTTTCTTTTGCTCCTTTCCACTGTTTTAACAGCGGCAGTCTGTAATTTACCATAATTATTATATTTATCTTGCTCATTCACTTAAGTCCGTACCCAGCATCGCCACCAACACCGATACAACTATCGTTCGTCGATGTATGTACCGCTGCGTCCCCCTCTCCTCGGTCTAGGACCCGTTTTGGCTCTGTCGACAATTAAAAAGGGAGTAACACGATAGAAAAAGCGGAACACGTATTCGGTACTAATATAACCGCTTATGGACACGCGCACACGATTAGCCGAGATTAATTGATTGCTCGTGATAGTACAATAATTTTGCATTGATTTCGTACCCCGGGAATCTTTTGTCTTGTAAGGACATACTTACTGCGCGAAGCATTGTTTGCCCTGAAAATAAAATTGCACAATCGCACAAGATCCTCATTTGGGTTTGTGTGCGTATGTATATTTATATATACACGCACGACGCAGAGTTAGCGCGTACGGATTGTTGTTCGGTCCGCTCCTTGGGGCCCTATGGAGAAGTGTAAAGAGTATCCTATAGAGAGGAGGAAAGACTGTGCGAGAGTTAAGAAGGAGAAGTAAGAAGTTAAGATGGTCCAGCTCTCGAGCAGCATCGGCGCAGCCGGAGGTGATGACCTGCTCAAGGCCACCCGCTCCCAACCTCCTCTTTGCCAGATAGCTACTCTTATTATTTTTTTTGCTTCCTTTTCACTCTCTCCCTTTTTCCCTAGACTCCCTAGCCACTAGTTATTCAGTCGATGCACTCAGCCTATATATATATACGCTTATATTTGTGTCCTATATGCATCCACCTCCAAAGGAAATCCACCAAAATTTTGTGTATGACTTCCCTCCCTTCCGCCTCTTCCTTACCGCGCGATTATTCGAGGTATAGTGTACACAGACAGGTTCTCAAGTGTTTGTATAACACTGCTAGAGCGAGAATGTGCTACATTTGTATTCTGGGTAGAGTGAAAATAATGAGCGTTAGAACGTATAGAAAGTAGAGTATAAAATTTAAAATTGATAAATCTCGAGGTACTTGTTTTATTTGACGAATAATATAGGTGTGAGTACGAGACGTCGGAGAAGGTCTAGGCCTTTAGAATTTGAGTTTTCTATGTTGCCAATGAGTGCGAGAGAGAGGAACCTATGGGAATTTGAGTGTATAAGAGAGAGAGAGAGAGACACACAGTGTTCGCGTTCGGTGGTCATAAATGGGGAAATACTCCTTTGGTTCAATCTGTCGATATCGAAAATGGCAACAATGGTACTCAATATCAAATTCAATTGACTGTATTGACTTTTTCTTGAAACCTTGTCTTATTCCTCTGTCTTTTTTTTTTAATTCTTTTATTCGGACTATCGGGCGCACAAGTTTGCCAACACAATAAAAAGCGTATCCGGATAGAGAGTGGAAGATCCGAAAAGAGACTAGCTTGGATCTCTTGACTGACTTTAATACGGGTCAACTGGTGTCAAGCGAGCAGCTGTGTCCAGCAGCATTGACTCGCGTCCATTTCATTTATATCACGAATCATTATCACTGACACGGTTTTTGTCGTTCGCGGCACTTGTTTACCGCATAATTTTTCTCCCTCGTTGACGTTTGACGCTGCCAATCGCTTAACCTACATTCTTTTATTCTCTTCTTTTCTGTCCTCTTAGGAAAGGATGAACCGGATTTCGTGAACGAGTCGAGGAATCAGGATATCAAACGGGAAACGAGTGAGTACCACCTACTCTATTTTCTATTATTTAAAATGACTGATTCGATATATATATATATATTTCTTCCTCCGCATTTATCCTGATCGACGAGTGTACGCGGAGCGTCTCTCAACGATTTCCTTTATCTTTGTTTTTCACGTTATGTTTCTTTCTCTTATCGTCTTATGTCTGTCTCGTCGTCGAGTTAATTGAAACTACGCAATCCCGTGTTACCCGGTAACTTTTAATACAGTACAAGTCAGCAAAGTCATCGATGCATCCGTGGCACGTACGCTTATAGCAGAAGTAAATGCCAATATTTCCGCATTCTTGTATTTCATTTCTGTCTGGTGTATCGGCCAATATAATGTATATATTATTTTTCATTCATATTTCCTTGGAATCTCTGTTTTTTCTGCTTTTTTTTTTTCGTCTGTATCCTACTCAGGAAGTCGTCGAATGACTCCTAGTCGAATTTCTGTCATGCTGGCACATGGCACACGCTCTCGTTGCAGGCTACTACTCCTGTTACGCAATATTCAGCGGGAAGTTTAATCTGAGACGAAAATATTTGTCGTTTGCACTTTGTATTTTTCAATGGTACAGTCCGAATTCACGTGGTCCGTTAAGAATCGGACAAGGAGAGAAACAGTAAAAGAAAGACGAAAAGAAAGGCACATGAATGATGTAACGCGTGAATCAGAGTGTGCGGTCGACAGTCCGATTTCGCAATTGGATTGGCTTATCGAGATACTCGACAACTGACTTGGCCAGTTGCTTAATGTTGAATGACTATCGCGTACGTTCGCCCCCTGTGTAATGTGTACTTCCTAGACTGATAATGCGCTCGTGGAATGTATAATGAGGTTTGATTATGTTTTTTTTTTTTTTTTTTTTACGGGCGTCCCAATCGGGCGGATACTCGCGGTATGTTCTTTTTTCGTGACAAGAAGCGAGGAGAATAAAAATTGGAGGGAAAAGTGATCTTTTACCATAATATTATGTAATTAGCATGAAATTCGTTGATGCATTGAGTAATCAGAGTTTTGGGAGGAATTAACGTCTCGATGATCATTTGGAACTCTGGCACAGCGTCGTTCTTGTGGAACTGTTGGAAATCGGGAATTCTCAATCGATACAAAAAAAAAATATATATATTCATCAATTATGAAGACACTTCCTGTCGCTGTTACGTAATCTCGCGGAGAAATTTTGTATTTATTGTACGAAAAGGTAAACGGTGGAGGTGGCGTCAAAAATTCGTACGGGACACTTTCGTCCGTCATTGCGCAATGCATTTAACCGAGGTTGGTTTCTTTTTTATCTTTTCTTTTTGATTTTTATCGTTTAATGGATCCGCCATTTTTATCACGAATCTCCCCGTTCCAGTTAGAAGCTCGAAGTTGCGTGGCGAACAATAGCGAGGAATAGTTAGCGATGTGAAAAATCGGGTCAGAGCTCGAATAACTAATAAATTCAGTACTGCTGACGTAACTCCATAAATAATATTCGAAATGAGCTATAAAAGAAGGAAGAAAAAGGAAGGAAGCCAAAAACACGGCGCGTCCAGACAATAAAAATAAATTGTCACTCTTACGTGATCAAAAATGTCCAGTATCGATTTTCACCTTTCACCTAAAACATCGTCCCATTAATGTAAATCACAGCGAAGCCATGAATTCCTCGGAGTTTTGTGTCAATTAAAATAATAATCGCTGCTCGTGACGTGATCGCGTGAAATATGAAGCGAAAAAATAAAACTGTGATCAAAAGAAGAAATCTGTATTATACACACGAGCGTTGCTCTCATCCGAAAGAGTTTAAAGGTCTCTTTAGAAATGTTCTTTTCTTTTTTTCTCGACGAATTCCATTCACGATAAAATGGCGTGCCTGTTGATTGAGTCAGTTTCACATCACTGTCCCATCCCGTAAGATTAATCATACATTTCGTGGCCTTTGACAGAATAGCATTGCACACTGTTTTGTACAGTAAGTCAGTATACATGCGGTACCATACTATACCCTATTCGTTGACGTGGTTTGTATATATATATATATATATATACACACCCATAATACACGTAACTACTACCCAGAATAGTATAGTGCTGGATCCTATAGTGAAATGTACTGTATCGTTCATATAGTGGGCTATAGTAAGGCTTATCCCTTCTACAGATACATTGCTTGTGTTAACCACGGAAGCTGGCCTCGAACGAGCAATGTCGTCCAGTCTTACTGTAGCCTTCTGGCCGGTAGCAAGTCTGTTACAATATATTTCATTCGTATCGTCAGTTCAGTTGTCACATTTCTTATTGTCAGTACCGTCGCGACATTTTTTTTTTTTCAATTGACATTTCGCCTAACCAAACGTAAGAGAGACAGAGAGATCGGGCAACAATGAGCGAGAAGGACAGAGAATTTTGAGAAGAAAAATATAATAACAGAGGCTCCAAGTGAAATCAAGTGACAGGCTGTGTACTTAAGATCCGGACGGATTTCCATGAAGAATTGAATCATCGATTTATCGGGTACGGCAAGTCATTTTTTTTCAACGTACTATAGGAGCGCGATATATTTGTCATTCTGTTCTGACAACAAGTGGTCCTTAAACGGAGTCTTCAAGGATAATGGCTGATATTATTCTTTCAGGCATACTCATTATAATACGGCTCGATTCGGTCGGGTCGCTCACTTGCAAAGAGGAGGCTTTATAATAAAATTGTGCGTCCGATTAGAAAGACAAAAAAAATATTTGTAATTCGATGCCTAACGAGCTAGTGTTTTCGCTCTCATCTGTTTAATATTTTTTTTTTTTCGTTTGTCATCTCTAACCATACATGACGTATAACGTCCTATCGCAACAAATATAGCACTGGAATTTTGTCGGTCGGCTAATGATAGTACATGTCTAGGATGCTGATGTATGCAAAGTTGTAAGACAGTTACCAGTGATAAGAACACTAGACGTATTGTGTTAGTTGAAATTTTTCATGCTAATATACAGTTGGAATTTCTGATAGATGTGTTAACGCATTGCTTGAAACGATCCCTTGGCCACTTTTCCACGACACACCCTGACAGAGAGCATAGATAAGAGTCATGCAAATATAGTTTATGGGGCTGCGTCGAGCTAGAATGTAGAAATCCTTGAGTTTAACTTGGCTCCGGGATGCCTGAATTATTATCCAGCTATACATATATACACCACTTATTCATATGCAGTCTACTTCTTCTGTACGATACCACGGGATGGTATAGACATTGGTGAAGTTACGGTTAAGAGGTGTAATGGATAGGTTTACTAATTGAAAAAAGGAACGGATTATGGTGGTTAAAAAGAATTACTTGAAAGCCCGGATGGCTCCTGAAGTTTGTATTAATGATCTCCACGATAATTACTAGTACCGTGTTGATTTATATTAATTGTTTATTGATAATGACAGGTTGACGAGTCTACCTTGTTTATCGTTCCCGGTGGTGTCTCTTTTTTTTTTGGTTTTCTAGTTTATGGGTATAATGGGTTCGCCGATACTTTTGCCTGTAATCTTGGAAAGTGAAATCTGTTTGACGTACATATATAGATATTTAGGTATGCACGATCTTGGATTAGATAATTTTAATCGTGTCCCTGCAAGTGGGTGGGACTGAGGAGCATTTCGAATAGGAGAAATGTCAAGAATGCCTTTCACAAGAATAATCATTGTCGCACATCGACCTTCCACAATGCTCCTTGGCATATCGAAAAAGTCGAACTTTGCATTGCAAAGTAATTCTGCTAGGTCTCTATTGTTTTTTTTTTGTTATTTTTTTTCGTCGTCTGCTGCGACGGTCTCTCTTTCTCTCTCTAACTTTTTTTGTTGTTCTTCTATACCTACAACCACACTGAAAATGATTGTTCCTCGTTACATCAGCGGCTTCATTACAAAATAACTCATCTTATCTCTGTGGAAGTTATTCACTCTTTATCTTGCCAAGCCGGTTCGTATATAGTATCCATCCATTGCATAGACCTTGCGATAAAGTGTACTTTTATCGGTGCCACATCGCAAGGTCGATTCATAATCATGCAAAGGAACTGTTCCGGCCAGATCGATGACTCCTATACTCAAGAATAGCGATGATCTTTTTCTGATTGTGTTGTGCCTCTTTTGTTGCTTTGTTGTTTAGTAACATGTTTGCGTAGTAATTATTTTTTGAATTTGTTGCTTGTTTCAGATCTGGTAAATGGTAGAATGGATAATTGCGGCGGGGGTCAACGCCTACCCCCTGACGGGGATGAATTTCCAGCAGCGTATCAGGAGTTTGGATCATCCCAGCAATACTTGTATGTCAGTGCTAACAGCCGTACTTCCGGTATGATGTCCTCGAACGGGAATCACGTTCTGGGGGAGAGCCAGGCATTCGCCACGAGCGAAACCTTCAAGCTACTTCCAAGCAACGGCGATAATGTCAAGGATCAAGAGTCCTTCGATGTTCGGGATTCGTCCAGTGTCTTGGACGATTATTCAATTTACGGCGGCACTGTGGTTTCTGAGAAGAAAATCGAGATCGGCGGATATTATCAGGATGCTGGGTCGGTTGACTGTCAAAACTTGACGAAGGATACAAGGGACGAGTGTCCTCCGCCGTTACCAGCAACGAGACCACCAAAAGTTGACTCTGTCTCGACGCCGTCGAGGATCCCGGAACAGCCTTCGAGGAAATTTTCTTTAAATGGCGACACCTGGAGGCAGGACGACAAATCTGAGAAATCGGTGAGGGACAAGATTGCCATGTTCTCCTCTCAGAGCAGTTTGGAATCTCCATTATTTCCAAGCACCGGAAGTGCCCCGTTATTGACCACCAGGAGGTTGGCCAAATATAAATCTTCGGAGGATGTTTTCGAGGACAAGAAGATTGCTCAGAAAGACAAAGGCACTGGCCTTACGGAAAGGACTCAGAGCTCGTTCGACCTCAGTGCTAGTTCCAATCAAGATGTCACCTCTGCAGGAAAGTACAACGCGACATCCGGTAATATTCAACTTCCTGCTACTTCGTTCGCGCCGAAGAATATTACCAGGACTCGTCTGGCTCGTCAGGTTCCCGTTACAGAGAGTAAACCTGCTCCTGGAATTTATAGTAGCAATTTTACTCCAAATATTCAGCAAAATGTATCACCTGTCAAAGATTATGGCGTCACTCAAATTACTACTGCCACTGTCACCCCGACCAAGGGCACAGGGTTGACAAGGGCTACGAGCTTTTCTGGCGGAAGTGCCTGCGTCCACGAGAGATCTCAATCGGTCGGTGAAGTTCCAGTAACTTCACAGGTTTCCAGGACCAATTCCTTGGCGTCGATCTTCAAAAGACCTAACGAGGACATGAGAAGGACGAGCCTTAATCAATTGATCGAGCAACGACGAAAAGGAATATCGAAACTTCGCGGATTAATTATACCGGAAAAGGAGGCTGTTCCTGTAACACAACCGATAATTGATTTACCGGAAATCAAATCGAGAGACTCGATACTCTTGCAACAGGTATGTAACTATATAATATTAATTCTCGTGTTGATCAGATAGCAAATAGAAAATGGAATAATTTAAATTGTACCTTCCAGATTCCAATTCACGACAAGTGGGGCTCTCAGAGTTCTTTGGCTAGTAACACCAGCACAGCTAGTGCACCCATGAAGACATCCTCATTTAAGATGCCAGCACCTCAAATAATGTCGAAGTACTCGCCAGCTTTCAAGAGAAAGAGCCTCACAGTCTGTGGCTCATCGACTTCCGGTCTGAAAACTCCACCAGTAGTTACAGTGTCCGAGGCTCCTAAAAGCTTAGAAAGTATTTGCAGTCCAACCAGGAGTGACTATAGCTTTGACTTCGTATCGACTTCCAGTTCACCGGAAACACTGAAAACTCTACCCAAGATTTCCCAAAAGAAGACTCGAAATGAATATGATGATTCTGATAATGATTCTGCAGTGAGTAGTTCGCAAAGTAGCATCTCCAGAGGATTTAGTCCTCCTATGTCACCAGTTCCTTCTGAGAGGTCAACAGTATCTTCGGAGAGATCATACTTATCCACTGAAATGAATTATCAAAGATCCTCCATTATGGAGAGTCCCTCTAGGAATCAGTATAACTCTCGGACTGGGGTACTTAGTGAAAGGTCCTTTGGATCATTTGATAGGTCAGACAGGTCATCCTCAAGTAGTAGTAGTCCTAATCCACTGTCTCCTCAACCGCCGGAAGTACTAGCAATGACATCTCAACCTGTTCAGCAGGCTTTGAAGCGATCCAGCAGTACGGATACTAATTGTAGCTCGTCTTCAACTTTGACCTCAGGCTCTCAAGCTAGTGCCGAGTCCTTGTCGAGAAGGGTCCTTAAGCCGCAGAGTGTTGAGGCTATTAATAGGAAAAATATTCTTGCTAGTGCTCGATGTAGAAGTGGAAGGGATCTTAATGGATCCCCTTTGATTCAAAGAAAATTCTCGGACGATGAAGAGACTCCGATTTCGAAATTAGCCCAGGAAAATGGGCCTTATAAAATTCATCATAGATCAAATGGTAGCATGGGTACCGTTGTACAACAGGACATTAAGATAGCCTATATCGAAGTTACTGAATCCTTGGACGATAATAATATAGACCAGAAGAAGGATACAAAGACCTGTTATAGAAATGTTCCACTTCCTACTACTAGAACTAGTAAAAAGGAAGTCGTAGATGCGACAAAGACATGGACTGGAACCAAGATGCAAAATTCAGAGGACTTTAATGTAGGAGAATCAACATTCCAAAAAGAAAAGCCAAGTGTTCTGGCACAGGAACATGTCCTTCCACCTCAGATTCGAGTACCGAGGAATAGGTCCTCTCTAACATTGGATGATCAATTAACGGCAAGTCTTTTCAACGCCAGAAGTAGAGCAACCATAGCTGAACCGGAATTATGTATTTTGGAATTATCAAAACCAAGATCAAGATCGAGTCTTATATTAAAGAAATCTTCAGATGAACATAACGATGTTCTCGCCAATCTATCTACGAAACCAAGATCGCGTTCCTCTATTAACGCGGATGAAAAATCTTTTGGAAGATCTAGGAGTCAAATGAGTTTGGACGATATTTTAGCTGGTAAACCGGAAACCAAGCCGAAGAGTACTGAGATTCGCCACACTCCTGTACAGTCTTCAACGCGATCCTGGATTGCGGAGAAATCATTCACGTCGAAGATTCCAACACCGGAAAGAGCAAAGCCTAGTGAGAATTTGGAAGAATTACTGGAAACGTCGGAGAGGACAAGAATTTCTAAAATCCCAACAGTCAGGACATTGGGTCGTCGTAGTGCCAGTGTAACGGACATGAAGAAGGCATTTGAGAAACCGGAAATAGGCAGCGGACAAATTCCACAGAACACTACTGCCCACAGTCGTTTTCCAAGCTTGGACAGTAGCGTCGAGGACTCTTCTAGAACGCCAGCAGTAGAAGTTGAAGCTGAACGCTATTATGGAGAACAGTTTGGAAGCATAAGTTCGCTTGCAAGTAGCACCAGCTTAATTTCTCAACAGGAACTTGCACAACTAGTAGAAGAGGCTAGCTTAGAGGAAGCCAGAGGAGCTCATGACGTTGTGGTGGTTCTTCTTCATAAAGAAAATCCCACTGGAAGTGTTGGAATAATCCTAGCTGGTGGGTCAGACTGCGAAGCTAAGGAAATTACGGTTCACAGAGTCCTGGCGCATTCCATCGCAGATAAAGATGGCCGAGTACAGAGAGGAGACCGGATATTGAGTATAAATGGCAGAAGCACTCGAGGACTCACCCACAGGGAGAGCCTGGCTGTTCTTAAGCAACCTAGGTCGGAAGTAGTCCTTGTAGTTTCAAGAGCCAAGGACGATGATTCTTGTCGATTAAGGTCACGGACGGAAAGTGTAGAAACTATAGTGGAAGGTAATTATTCTTCTTATATACTGCATATTAATATTCTAGTGTCATTGTACTAATTATAATCTATTCTACTTCAGGATACGAAATCAACGGATACCAGGCGGATACGGCATGGGGTCCTCCTGTAACTGTCGCCATTTACAAAGATGGCGCTGGTCTTGGTTTCAGTTTGGAAGGTGGCAGAGACAGTCCTTTAGGCGACAGACCTCTGGTTATTAAGAAAATCTTTACTGGTGAGACTTTGAAAAAAAAACAAAATCAATCGACATTTAAAAACTGTCTAAAACATTAGAAAATCCTTTGTCTTGTTTCGCAGGAGGTGCTGCCGAGAAAACGGGTGCCCTGAGGGCTGGTGATCAGTTGCTAGAAGTCAACGGAAATGACGTAACGAGGATGTCCAGGATAGAGGCCTGGTCCTTAATGAAGAAACTCCACGACGGGGAAGTGAACCTCCTAGTCAAGCACCCTGCCACAAAGTCATCGTGAATGGTAGTCAATATAGAGTATAAAAAAGACGTATGAAGGATATCGATTAAATCGTTTATTGTCTTAACAATAGATCGATGAATGAATGAAACATGAGGTGACAGCCGCGGCAGCCCGATAAGTTCTCGCCTGTAAATAATAACAAATTCTAAACTGTATTCCTATTGGCGAGTAGGGAGAACTCCTAGATAACACTTTATAACGATGTGTATTAACAGGTTACAGTGCTGGCAGTGCAATAATAACGTTAACGTAGCTTTTACGCGATAAAATTCATAATCATTATCGTATACGTCTTGTCCTTGCTGACTGCGCAATGTACATTGTTGCGCTGCATGGTCCATTACAGAAAGGTACGTTTTTTTGGTGCCCGTTGACGTCTTTGTCCAGGAAACTCGAAGGGATGTATTCGGACTTATTACCGAGCCATTTTTTCTTCTTTGCAATGGTAGCTGTAGAGTAGAGGAATTTATTTGGAAGTAAATGTATGCATCCATTTCTTAGTTATTCTGTACTTTGTAGTAATAATTCATAGAAACGGATGCATGACAGTGACGTGCGATAGGCTTTGGTATTGGAGACTGGAATCTGGAGACTTTTATTGTAATAAGAAAATTGCCCTTGATACTCGAGAGCATGGCCATTCGTTGAAAAATTGTATTATACTAATTTGTACCATTGAATTAAGAAAAAAAAAAAAATGTAATGATACTCGGTTTTGAAAAGACACCTCGAAAGTATATGTTGTAAATAGGGACTGAGAAAGATGGATGGGCGATATATAGATAATATAAAGATGTTTAATATAATAAGTGATATATATAAAATATATAATGTATTGTCGGAGTATTTAAATGTGAAAATTTATTGTCGTTTGGGTTTATTTCTGTTTTTGGCGTGTTGGTGAAAAAATCGTGCTGTGATATATATTGCGACATTCGGGCGTGCGGCTAACATTTAATTTTTAAATTTATACCCGTTTGATCTATCTGCTCATAACACACGTGAATTTATCGTTCACTATTTTCTTTACTGCGTTCGTATTCGGTTTACCGGTTAATTACGTTTGCTTTTTGTTTCCTTCGATTAAAGGCGTTTGGTGTATTTGTTTATTTGTCAACGAGATACAGTCAACTGTAGCCTCTACGTAACAATAAATAATATTCGTATGTAGGAAAAATGAAACTCCCTTTTGAAGTAAAATTTCCTTTTATTAATATACACTATACATCCGTTCACGCATGTGCTTTAATACCAGTAAACTGGTTTAGGCACACGATCATCTTTGATGCCCATTTTTTTCATAATATCCATTTCGAATGTGGACAGCGTTGCCTGTGAAAAATGAATTTATTAAGCTTAAAGAAAATGACAAAAATAATATATTTATGTGGGAATTACCTTGAAGGTCTTTTTCTGCACATCTTCCTGAAGTGTGTCTTTTGCACCTTCTTTATAGAGTTCCGGAGACTTGTAGTTTACGGTTTCAGTGGCCGAAACAGGAATTGGAATTATTCTTCCTGTTCGGCATGAGACTCGAACTTTTTCGCCATTCTCTGTATATCGCCATTCAATATTTGTTGCTTGCCTATAAAAACATGAACTTAGTAATATTGGAATTGTCATACATTTTTTTTTTTTATAAACTTACAGATCAGCAGGGTCTATCAATGACACTTGGGTAGTCACCAGTAGTGGAGCTTCGCTCTGAATAACTATTCCTGGAAAATCTTTTGTCTTTCCCATTCGCCTTAGATGTGTATTAAGACCTTCCACAATTACCCAATTTCTCTCACGAATTATTTGTGAGACGATACCCTGTTTACCCTTGTCTTTACCAACTAGAATTTCAACCTGTAATCGCAAGCTGCCATAAATTTAAACAGCTATGTTTTAAATGCAACAAAAATGACGATGTACAAATTGCTGGAGAAGAGTAGGGCATAAGAATAAATAAAATTATTATACCCGATCACCACGAAATATACTCCAGTCCTTGATCGGTTCAACAAGAACAGGTTTACGGTTCATGTTGGCCAAGTTTTGGAAATAAAATGGCATTGTCCATGGTCGATTGGTGGTGAAACGAAAATTTTTTTTTTCAAAGACTCTGGGTAGAAATTGCGGCTTCCCACGGGGTGAACGGTAATATACCTGATGAATGTATTACATTAAATTTGTGGTATACTGATTTTCACTATTAAAAAGGTACCTGCTCCATAGTACGTTTTATATATCTTCCCGGCAAATTGCTATTTTCTATGGTCATCTTGCTGATACGGACCAAGAGTTGATCGGTTAGTCTCATTTTTTATAATTTTACTTTCTTTCTTCACGACAATGCTGTACGTGCTCTCGTAGGTTTAAATCTCCACGTTCTTTGATCCGTTGAAGAACCTTCCTTCCTTTTCACTCTTTAATAACTCTAACCTAATTCTAATCCAATGTTACTTGAAAACATCAGGATCCAAATGAAAAAGTTCCGCCAGATTGCGCCGCTGTTAAACACTTGCTGTAGTTTAGGAAAATTCCGCTAGATGGTACTTGATATTATTACTTTTAAATCGCCCTCACGAAGCTATGCAATATGTAAGGCCCAATAGGAATTCAATTAATCAAGAGACTCGGTTGAGTCTCGCGCCAAGTAATACTCGATAAGGAATCATGTTACGTTTTATGAACTACGCAATGACGATGAAGCTGTAATTAAATATAAGTAGCAGTGCCAATGTAAAGACACAGTGACAGCGTTATATATAGGAAGATCTGGAAATAAAATAAAAATCATGAGCTAGTACCAGATGGTCCAATGAGCAAATATATAGTGCCTATTGTACTTGGCATTATAATGTGATTTCAGTACATTTTGTTTGTGGAACAATAATATAAGATATAAATACTAGTGTTTTTTTAAAGAAGAAAATTCACAGCAAACCTGTACTTGGCGATCTTTTTTACACGAAAGTGTTTTTATGGGGGATTACTGCTTACCGTTAATTAGCCGTAAGGCTAATTAACTAGGCGGAAGGGAAGGAGTAAATTAAAAAGCGGTCCATGAACAATTTAATTACCTAATCAAATTTATTTTACTTAATATTTCATGGTACAATCTATACCCTATTATGATATATAAAATAACGCAATCGTCGAATGTAAAACACGGTGTAGAAAGTAGAAGAGGAACGAAAAGCTCGACAAAATTGCGGCGTGGTAAGAACGCTTTATTAAATAGGTCCTCAAAGGAATAAAAGCCCAGAACATCGGAGGCAGTCGTACACATACACGGGATCATCCTTCGTTATCCTTGCGCGCAGGACGAGCGACAACCAAAATGGCGAAGCTCGTCGAGGCATTAACAACAAACAATATGCTACGTGAAAACGAACGAGAGAAACAAAACGTACAGAGGAAACAAAACAGTGGAAAATTCAAAGACAGAATGAACGTGAAATACGTAGAGCGAAAGGAAACGTAAGGATTAACATGAGAATATAGATTGGCAGGAATGACATAGGATTAACTATTTCAACAGAAGCACTGATAATTAATATGAACAATGCGTCGTACAAGAAAGAATGAACGTGGTGATGTAACTCAAGAGGGGAAAAAGGTAGGTTTTTTGGGGGGGGAAAAAAAAATGAAAAAATTGAAGGTCGACAAAACGCAGCGACGTGAGAGTACGTTTAGGGGTATGTATATATAATTATTTATATATATATAGGTTTATGTATATATATATAAAGTCTAATGAATTAATTAGTATATATTGTACGTAATTCATTAATACGGTAGCAGCCTCACTCTCTAATAGTACTAAATATAATATAATGGTATTAATGGCGGTAATTATCAGTTAAATATAGAGATTATTAACATTATAAATAATAATAGATCGAATAATCATCAATAAACAATCGTACAAGGTGTATCTGTCAGTGGGTGTATCATCTATTTCCCCCAATTTCACAATTTTTGTTTATCTTTTAATATATCCCTCGCACGAAACGCGACAAGACTTTTTTTCTTTTTCCACGTTGCGCAAATCACGCGCATCATCCCTCAACTGTCATCACGTCATTTCTCCGTATCACTGTACAAGTGTGCGTATTGTGTGTGAACAGTGTGTAAAAAATGTACGTGTCCAGCGTTAGTATCACCGCTTGTCAGTAATACGCGCGTGTCTTTCCATTATTCCTTCCTCACGGAACCATACAACATCATGTCGTGTTTATCATCATATATTAGTAATAATCACAATAGCGTATTCTGAAAAATAGATTAGGGTTCCGGTGACAGACGACGAGGACCTCCACCGTGCCTCGTCGCACCCTCGTGCCCAGTATATTTCCACGACCTTTTCCCGAACGGACCTTTTCTTCGACTTGACGGTAGTAAAAGACTTGCTTGTCCTGAGAGAGACAACAAAACAATGGCCGCGATCAAGCCTTGGCAGCCAGAGCATCGGGACTGGCCGTGGAAAAATTAGGGCGAACGAGAGTCACAGAGGCTCTCGTGTCTCTAGGGGACTATTATATAATAAGGGATCAAATATAACCAGGTCAGTCGTGTCCCCGTCGATCTGCCCTAGGAACCCCCTATAACAGGGCACTATGAACAGCAGTCTGCTGGCTAAGTGACTTTCCGACTTCTAAGATTCTCGTCATCGAATCCGTCATTTCCTTCCTGCGATCTCTCCTTCCTCCTCTTCCTCCATTCTCATTTCTCTCGCAGTCCTCTTCCTCCCTCATTCACGCTACTTAAATATTCTTTCCCTCATCCGGCTATCGTTTTCACACAATTCTTCTTCGAAATCACACGGAAAACTATTAAGCGCACCACCGCTCGACCGGTGCGTCACTGAGGAAGGGCGCCACAGTGGCGTCTCCTACAGTATTCAGAGTTTTCAAGAACGGCAAAGGCGATACCAAGAAAAACGGTATACAGGGTACGTAATGGGACGAGTAGACACAATTACGTCATACATGTAAGATCTTATAAGACAAATTTTGAAATTTACATGCGATCAGTCGCGTTCGTTACGTATTACGTGTATTCGCGTTCTTCTCTTTTCACGTGTCTAGCTATATATCTCTCTCTCTCTCTCTCTCTCACGCACACACAGACTCTCTTGCTCTCGTTGTCGCACGTCCAATGCTTTTAGTGGTGTTCTCGGCTCGTTTTTGGCAATAGCGATGAATCGATGGGACGCGCGCGCGCAAAAGGACCAGAGAAAAACGATTGGGGACTTTGTCCTGGAAATACCGAAAGGTCCCGGAAGGGGAGCATTAGCAGAAAGCAAAGGAGGATCTTATGAATGAAGCAAGCGAGCAGCCTTAATAAAAACTACCTTCTTCTCTCCTGTACAATAGTCGGGCGGCGGTTAATGGTACGCTTTTATTTTCGGTACGAATTCGTCCACTCTCATTCATTCACTCTCTCTCTCTCTCTCTCTCTCTCTCTCTCTCTCTCTTTCGCATTCTTTACACTCGCGCGGTCTCTCTCGCTCTTATAACCTTTCACGCTCTAATTATAAGCATTTATCTTCTCGCCCCTTCGCCACTAGATTTCCTCCACTACCTTCTCCACCTCTCATCCTGCCCCACCAACCAACCCCATTTCTCACCACACCCGAACCCCTTCGAAAAAGACTCTCTATACCGCCCTGTGCCAGCATGCTTTTTTATATATATATATATATATTTTTTTTTTATTACCTACAGCATTCACTCTACGTCAGCCATAGTTTTTTTTTAAATTTGTTATTTTAATAATCGCTACCGTACCACTTTTTTTTCTTCGCTTTGTTATGATATTTATTTGTTATGTCTTACGCGCGTACTTTTTTTGGTTTCATCTTCGTTTTTAATTAATTAAACGTTTCCCCGTGTCTCTAACTCTCAGCTTACTGCCAACAACACTACTATCTCCTATCATCAAGTTTTTCGTCATCATGAAATTTGTCATTTCTCGTCTCTTTCTTTTTCTCTTACTTTTCTCCCCCCTCTCTCTCTTTCTCTCTCTCTCTCTCTCTCTCTCTGAATCAACCCCTTTCTTCACTTCACCTTTTCGCGTTTACTCGATTTCACCGCACTCGACTCTCACACCACTAGTTACCATAAATTTAACTTGAACCTTTACGACCATTCGTAAGGTCCTCTCTACCCTCCTCTCCATTACCCTCTCTCTCAGCATCCAGAGTAACACATATACTCTCTCGTCCAATCACACACAGACGCAGACCAATGTTCTCTCACGCTCGTGTTATAAATAGTATTGTATATATAATATCATCCTCATTCCTCGTATCATTAATAAGTATAATTAGCGGCAATTAACGCACCTCTTATTTTTATGTGTTTTTTTTTTGTTGTCTCTTTACGCGAGGAGACTTTATTCATTCGCCAGTCCGAGACGCGACTCTGGAAACAAGTAGAACTCACCCTCTGACTCGATTGACTTGGCAACGAGAGATAACGCGAAGTGAACGTAAAAGTGGATAGGAAAAGGGGAAGGGCCATGGGGAGGGAGTACAAAATAAATAATTGCGTAATTAATATTATAACTAATTAAATTTCGGAGAGCAAGACCGAGGGAGAAGGTGAAAATCGAGGAGTATTGTCGGATGGCGAGAGTGTAAAACTTTCGTAGATTTAGAACGAGTTTGATGATTCGTGATAGTACGATGTTAATGACGAATTATTATTATTATTCGTGACGCTGACGGTGGTGTTCGTGGCCCAGAGTCGAGTCGGGATAAACTCGCTTTAATAAAATGTTTTTCATTTAATAATAAACGGCTGATTATCGCTTCCCCAACTTTATAAAGACATGCTGCTGGGACCAGCTCAGCCGGACTTTAGTACTTCTTTAAGTTATACGGTAAAAAATAGCGTAAACGGCACTGTATTAGGAAGAAGCAAAATACAAGTTACATTCTCCGTATTAACATTTTTTTTTTCCTTTCTCTCTCTCTCTCTCATACATACACGCATGCACGCACTCTACATCTCTCTCTCTTTCTGTCGCAATCATTATCGTTGATAAATGCTATGTATATAATTAGTACTTTTAAAAATCCTCTTTTATCGTATCCCACCTCCTGACTGCGATTACGCCTAGTTTATTATTAATGGTATCGTTTCATTATCGTTAATTATTATTTTATTAATCATTGCGCAATAATAATTATCGCGCCAATTCTCGCCGGAAAAAAAAAACGAAAAGAGAAAGAATTTCTCTCGCATGCTACTTTGCTCGCGTCAGTGTGACGCGTACTTTTGGAATTTTTACAAGCGACCGTGAGAAGAAAAAAAAAATAAAGTCACAAAGAAAGAAACGACGACGAACAAGAAGAGGAGGAAAAAAAAAGTTGCTTTCTTTCTTGCTTCCATCGCAAAATTCGCAATTCTTTTGTTTTTCTTTTTCTTCGAAACCAAGCACGAGAATCTCCAGCTTCTCGCGGACATTGAAAAACGGATTAACGACATTTTTTTTAGACTCTCCGCGACGCCAATCGGATCGCACAGCTAACCAATCAGTCAATCGATCAGGTCGATTGCAACTTGAGAATTTTTTCGTATTTTTCTTACACCTATAATTTCCCGCCGAAAGTACACTAGACCGCTAGTATCTAACGAAGTACATAGGGAGTATGCATTAAAAATACTTAAAAAACAGTATACGGGACGGTATAAGGTCGTAAGAAAAAGGATTTACATATTTGCATCATAAATCTTGGCTTTTGTTCTCCGCTATGAGAAATTGACAAAAATCGATGGCACCGTGGAGAATCGTTAGAATTTTCTTTTTTCAACCTGTTTTATTGTTTCACTTTTTTTTTTAATCCTTATTTCGACTTCTACGTGAAATTGACTCTTGGCGAGATTCGGAGATTCTCGATCTTAGATCTGCCAAATACCAATCTTTAACTCCGACACTCCCTCTATCTTCTCTCTCTCTTGCATACATGACTTTTCGCTTCTTTCGTCAATCTATTTTCTTCGCGTCTCCTCGCTAAACGTTATGTACTAAAAATCATTGCATCTAAAGATGTCACTCGTAATACACAATTCGTATGACACACTCTCCCCCCTCCCCCCACCCTCCCATCCGCCCGTGTCTCATTAAATCTTCAACTTTATCTTATTATTATTTATCGTTTCTCCTTTAAAAACTATTTCATGTCCTAAAGGTTGATGAAACTTTCTAACGCCTAGACCTCGAATGGTACAATATACTATGTATATATGTATAATATATATATATTTATATATATAAGTGTCTGTCAAGAGTGACTGTGTATCTCGCCTCTTGTTCGTATTGAGTGAATTCAGTGTATAATTGTCCCACTGTGTATTAATGTATGTGTGTGTGTGTGTGTGAGTATTGAATCCGATAAATCAATAATCGTAACTGGATACAATCGTCCTCTACCTAGGCTAGACTCCGACGGAAAAATATATTTATAAAAAGTTATAATATATCATTACAATATACGTTTCAAGCGTTCTATATATATATATACATATGTATGTATATACGCGTCAGTATATCAACTTTTTTTCTTTTTTTTTTTTTTCACGTCACGTGATCCCTTTTTTATTGTTTTCTTTTCTCTTCATCTTCTTGCGGAGAGAGTGTCAATTTTTGTTTCTGTATGTATCGTATATATAATATGTATATATATATTTATATTCACGTGTGTACCGTACTAATTAATACCTCTCTGATTACGTCTAAGCTCCCGTTCTCGTCGCCAAATATTTTGTTATTTTTCATTTCTTCTCTCGCGGCCGATATCTACTAACGATCCTGCGGATTTAAAGCTCAAAGTATTATAAAAAAAAAAGAAAAAAAAAAGATACATACAAAGAAGACGAAGGACCAAGATAAATGCAAACGAGATTGTAGTAGGACCGTGGAGAAAGAAGAAAAAGAGGGAGAGAGGGGAGCGGGACAAGAACAAGTAAAAGTCACGGAAGACGAGAGACAGATGAAAGAAGAGGAATAGAGATAGTAGAAAAAGAAAAGAGAAGATGACGGAACTCATTCGAGGACTCTTTGGAGCTCCTAAGAGAGACAGGAAAGAGCCATCGTCTTCTTCTTTTCTTTGACTTTAATCGCTCGTACCTTTAATTAATAATGGTTAATGCAACCGCTTTAAAAATCTCTTCTTAAACGTACGGACAAATAACGCGATGTTTGGCCACGATGGCGACGACGCGAGTCGTACGTTTCATTAACAATGTGCTTCGTGTTAGAATCTAATGACAAAATGTGAATTGTATGTGACTTTATGTATATATATATGTTTTTTAATGAACAAAAAAAATGACAAATTCACGTAAAAATGTCTTACTACGTAAACGAACGACTCGCTGATAATTGATCGTCGTAATCGCGGCAAACTGTTAATTATTACTTACTCCTTATCTTTCAATCATGACTCTCTATCTCTCTCTCTCTCTCTCTCTCTTCAACCTCTAATTAGAATTGTCCCTGGATCAGTGTCTCGATCAACATGATTATTTAAAAACGTCACACATCACTTATCGCTTGACTTACTTATCTGGTGTATACCCCGAAAACTATCATATCTCTCTGACACGGTTCGTTCCTCTTTCAAATATACGTTAACGTTTAAGTCACGCTAAACGTCAGACTCTTTGATCGTCTCGCGATTATCGTCAGCCTCTAGTTCTCTCGACATTAGCCGTCTCTCTGTTTTTTTTTTTTTTATTTAATATTCAGTTCTTCCTCGTATTGAATATATGATTTTGTGCAAGGAGACCGTGTCTGCTTATCGATAATGAATAGCATTTTGTGCGCCTCTAACACGATAACCATCATCACAATGATCAACAGTTTCTACATTATTAATTAATATCTTTGGTATCATGCCTGAGTCTTTCGTTCTAACAAAATGGACGAACCACGATAATGATAATAGTTCGGTAATGGGGTAAAGAGAAAACGATAACTTGGGAAAGAGTTAAGGAAAGTGAAAAGAACGATGAGTGGATGATAAGGTGTAGGGGGGGGGGGGGGAAGTAGAAGAATATAGTGTTACAGCGTCTCTTACACAAAAAAATAAAAAAAAGAAGAAAATGACACGCATATTAATAAAATAAAATGTCAATATCTAATTCCATAAAAAAGCAATCCGTATCCGCGAGATCGTTTCAATAAATTAATAATGAGAGTATGGCAGCATTTGAGCCCCGCGTCAATTAATTAATTCTCGCACGGGTTGTTTTTTTGTTGTTTTTTTTTTTATGTACGCGTGTATATCTCGCTCTTTCAGATAAGAGGCGTCAAGAAGTTAGTCGCTTATTTATCAGTGAACCTGCCGAAAATCTAAGACGTCTTACCACCCTCGCCCCTCCTTAACATTAAAAGTCTTGCGAGATCTTTGATGACCACCCACCCACCCCGTGGTAGCCGGGGCAAAATTGGAAAGAAGTCCAAAAGCGACAGGCCACCTATAACCACAAAACTTATAAGTAAACAACGCGATGAAAATTTGTACTGTCGGTAAAAAAAAAAAGCTTCAATGCATCACACGGTTGCGTCGCACGGGCATGAGAACAACGTGTGTGAACAACGTGACGTGTGAAAAAACAGTACTGAAACGGAGAGGATGACCAATCGTCATGGCCAATCCCCGAAAAAACATCTACCGCATGGCTTCCTCTCAGTCTTTCTGATATTAAAAAAATGGCCAATTGCAAGGAGTGGCCTCACCCGCTCCCTTCTATAGACTCGTCTTCTCTATGACGTACTTATTAGCTCCATTCTCTCTCCGTCTCCCTCGCTCTCATTTAACGTCGTGTACAAGTGTGTAGCGTGGTGTGCGCGTTTTTGTCCGCAGCTAGCGAAATCCCGATAACTGATAACGATTTAGTACGGTACTTCGAGAGAGGGATGAAAGAGTAAAAGAAAACAAAGAAATAGGGCGGGGTAGAGGCCTCGACGATGATAGCAGAGAGTAAACCGTGACATCCAACGAGAGCGTCTGGCGCACTGGATGCGTAAATCCCCAAGGGAAAGAAACAAAAAAAAAAAAACAAAAAAAAAGAAGAAAGCTCAGCTTCTACGAGTCAAGATAAGTCGGGCCTGTCGATCAAAGAAGCTTTCGCTAGGAACCATGATCGATCGAATCAACGACAGTGCTACTACCATCTACCCGCACCCCCATTTCTTTAGTTTTACTTTCTCTTGGACTATCGGCGTCCTTTCTCGGCATCGCATACTCTTCTAATTGTATCTAGTGTGCGTGGTTGGCAGCGTGCGTGTGTGTTTGTGTGTGTGTGCGCGCGTGTCTCTATTCGCGTCTGAAAACTTTTCCTCCCAAAGAGAGGGAGCGAGTGTCTCTCGAACGAAAGTGAGAAGTAGATATTCTAAAAGAGAGGGTTTATGTGGCGACAACCGCCGTCGCGAAGACGTCATCGTCGTTCCAGATCGACCAGCCACAAGGAACCCTAGCTAGAAACGAAAAATTTAGCGTCATCGTCGCGCATCGTCCTCCCGTATTTTCTCACGTCTTCTCATATAGAATATATCACATACGCGTTACTTCTAAACACACCGAAATAAGAAGCACTTTAAGATAGATGTCTACGACGTACACCGACGTATCCGCGGGGCCCGACTCATCGACTCTATACTGGATCACGCGCGCGCGAGCCTCAGCTACAATACTACTTATACTTTTTTTTTTGTTTACTTGTCTCGATTCTGTACGAATTCAACTTGAAAATCTTTGACTGACCAAACACCCTTCTGCTCTCTTCTCTCCGTAACTATTACTCTAGCACTTCGTTACTTCATTATTTAAACGTTCTGGTCACTGTGTACATATGCATTTTAAATATGTATAAGACCTTAACAACCTTGTGTGCTCTAAAATCACTCACTCTCTCTCTCTCTTTCTTTCTCTATCGCATGCCAATCTTATTATTTACGTATATATACGAACGGAACACTGCGTGAACCTTCCGATAGGCGCCCTGTTCCCGTGCCGTACGGCCTCCTTGATGTTCTCTGGTCATCAGGTCCATCCACCACCGACTGACCAAAAACTCACCTTGAATCACGCAAGGCCCGAGCGTAGCACCAGAGAACACGGTGGCGAGAGACACCACGCAGGCGAAAGAAGTACTACAAGCTCGTGGCACAACGGTGCCTCGTAGAAAAAGCTCTCTCTAGGCAGTCACAGCGCGATACCAGGGCACTATTATACCGAGTGTGTCAGGGCGCACTAGGCGCGCGACACCAGTGGGCGGCATGGTGGTTGGATGGACGCCAGAGATGGGCGAAAAGCTGGGCATCTGATGATGAGAGCATCAGAAGAGTCGACGGAGGGTGACGCAAAGTCGGAGAGTCGCTAGAAGAGCAACTACGAGCGATAGATGAAACTGCAGGGTGGCGTAGGAGGAGGTGGCGAGCCTCCCATAGCTATGGGGACGAGGGTGGGCGATGGTGACGAGGAGGGGGGCGACGGGGAACTCGAAGAGACACTGGAAGGCGGTGAGGGCGATTCCAAGGCCCTCGGACCTGCCAATTCCCTGGTGGACTGTCCCCCAGCCGTCACGGCGCGACTCCTCGAGGACGTCGCGTTGTGCCGATTTCTCGCTGGCCGCCCTAAACTTCTATGGCGGCCACCCCCCTCCTCGCTCGTTTCTCAGAGATAGACCTTCTTCACGCTTCGGGTCGTAGCGAAACCGTCGTTGCGTCGGTATGCGTCGCCCTGATGTGAACGCAGCGTCCCGAAGTTGTCACGGGGACCGCGAAACCCATAACCGTCCGGGAACTGGAAGAGTGTCTCCGCGGGCGTCGGTGGAGGTTTCCTCATGGTGCCCTTGGGAGAGTGTAGCTTTGGTGGCTGCGGTACGAGAACTGGCTCGGCGTACGTCACTTCTTCCTGAGGTAGAAGCTTCGGTTCTGGAGCCAGTCTACTGTGAAACGACAGACTACTTTCAATTACGAGGAACGCAGTTCTCCGAATTAAGGATTCTTTGTAATTCTTATCACTACTGATTTATTATAGCAGACTCAGATCTGCTCGTACCTATTGACGTTTTGTCTCTGCTCGAAGTACTCGTACTCCGTGTCAGGATAGGGTAGATTATCGTCCTCGTCCTTTCGACATTTTCTACCGCATAGATATCCTGCGATGAATCCAACAAGAAGTGCTGCCAAGGCACCGGCTACCACTGCCATCACTAAAGTTTCCACGGAGTACTGAGGCGGTGGTGAATCAGCAGCAGATACTTCGGGTCCTAAAATTACATAACATTTAATCGATACTTATTCGTACTTTGATAAATACTTAATACCACGAATATCAAGAGTCTTACCAGAATTGTCCTGTTCCTCATTCTGCATGATGTTGATGATCTCACCTCCTTGACTCTCTTTGTTGGGTATAGAGTCCTGAGGAAACTTATTCTGATTGGCCGATATGGCGCCCACGCTACTAGCATCTTTATTCAGACTCTTGCTAGGTGGACAGGAAGAGTGAATTCCCGTCGCGACGCTCTGGAGGAATCTGCTTGCGTCTGTTGCTGCAGGTCCTACCAAGGCTCTGCATTTGCCTTCAACTTTATCCCAGGCACAGTAAGGATCCTGCAGGGCAACGCATTCCCCACAGGATAGTATCCTGTCGCTGTAGCACCGATGTAATCGTAGTGCCTGGACCTGCCTGTCAGCAATCACGACCAATCGACCATCCTCAAGTCCATCTCCAGCTTGCGTAGCACGCACCACCTTAATTCCACGCACAGGAACAGTCACAGGAAATGCCTGGATTTCCTCGATAACAACAGGACTAACACGTTGATGAGAATCTGCCGATTCCGCGTTCACCGCCTTTATAACTTTCCCATTATCCGTGCCTATAAAAAGGACGTCGTACGTCTTCCCACCAGGAGTTTTCACCTGCGGATCCACCGCAATTTGGGTGAATCGATAGCTGCAAAATTACGTATATACATATATCGTATGGCCTTTCTGAGTACACTATATATGTTGGATGTGCATTCCATGAGACCTCCAATAGCTTCTACTGCATGCAGCTGCTACGACATATTCAATTTCAGACTCCAAGTTAATTGAACTCACTGGAAACTGGTCCTGATGACTATTGGCTGTCCGAAGAAGCTCGGCACGGACTCGTCCATTAGCGAATGAGTCTTGATAAAGTTCAGAGTAAGATCAGGCAGAGTACGTGAGTCATTGACACACTGGCCCGGTCTGGGATCAGGTACTTTGGCACCTTGGACGGGCAGCCAATTAGAGTTCAGAGCACTCTGCTCTTTAAAGTTGCCCTCGAAAGTGTCAGCGATATCCTGAAGTGAGAAGGCGCAGACCGCAGAACCGCTTATGCTGTTCACTGGCGTAGTAAAGGTGCCGTAAATCAGTTGAGCCGAGACTGTGCCGTATTGGCCGGAAATCAGTTCTGTTGTGGATTCTGAAAACACCCAAGAAAACCTCAAGAAAGGGGTGATCGTTAAAGAAGACAGACAGAGAGAGAGAGAGAGAGAGAGAGAGAGAGAGAGAGAGAGAGAGAGAAACAATCGAGATCCAGAAAGAACAACGAGTAATCCGTTCCAATTGACATTTCAAGTTGAGAGCAGCGCCTCATCAGCCATACTTACGGATTTCGTTGAAGTAAAATGGAAAGTCTCCGGTAACGGAGCAATTGAGTCGTGACTTCAGGAAGGATGTCCAACGATTTCGAAAACGATGGGGACCACCGCGATCGTATTTACAAACTCGTGCGACGCGCGAGTACACAGCCTGAGGGATGAAAATTCAACATGTCATTTAACGTAAAGGTACACCCACCGTCTACATAACGGGTCAACTCATATCGATAAGGGATGTTCAGTGGGACCCAGTGACATACCTTGCCGCAATTGATATATTCGACGGCCGTTTCTCTAAAGAAGAAGTAAACAAAGTCACCCTGGGTCATGGAGCTGACGAAATTCGGGGCTGTAAAATAAGAAAGTAACATAACGTCAATATCAAATAATAACTTCCTAAGTAAAGAAAAATAAGGAATGAACGCGTCGTTAAAAGTTCATCGAACAAAACAAAATGTATCAATACACGTTTCATTTCGCCATCTTGGCATTCTGGTATCTTGGCGTCTCTGTGACGATAAGCTACTTACCATCGTTCCATTCATAAAGAAATGTAAATATCCTCATAAACGTCCTTATGGGGTTTCACAGACTTTCCTTTAGAAATCCCTAGACCTCTAAAAAAGAGCCCAAGACCCTAAACAGCGAGAGACTCTCTTACTGATAACCTCGAGAGTCTCTCCTACAAAGAGTCCCAAATACAAAAGTATATTTATACTGTCCTTACAAAAAAAAAAACGTACCATTCAAACTCATGGAGTCGTATTGCTCAGTCTGCAAAGGTCCTCTATATATGATAGGATCCATCCCCGAGAAATCAGCCACCGTCCCCGTGTAAAGTTCGCCGTCGACATAGACGAAGGTACTGTTGTGCTGAGGATCATAAGGGCACAGGGCCTGACCAGGACTTTCCTTGGCAACCGAATAATTGCCAGGCTGAACCACGTAGTCACGGCACATTGGCTTGAAGGCATTCGTCGCGCAGACGAGCAACGTGCTGGGACCGGTTTTTGCCAAAATCCTCACATAATTTTGACAGTTCTCCTCGTCCTTGCCCTTCATCACGCACATCTTCACGTCCGTCTCGGGAGAGTACCAGGTCAGACGTTGCTGCTCCGTCAGATCCGTAAGACTTAGATTGTGCACGAGATTTCTGAAATTACGTCACCAGTCAGATTCAGTCGTTACTCATTGCTGGTATCCGCGCGAGCTTATCATCGTGCAAAGACTAAAAGGGTATGATGAATACTATACGATATCACTAGCACGAGAGTAAGAGGATCGATGGCATTTAGTCAGGCGGCTATCAGGATACAGTGAAACAATGATAGCGTGGGTGGAGAGATTGAACAGTTGGAAATTGGCTAAACATTGAAATACGAATTCAGAATATTCCGTGCTCTCTCTGAACATATATAGTTACTCCGTGACACGAGTGTGGCCGACTCTTGCAACTATCCGAACAAAGTTTCAGTTCAATTGAATAGTACATGAGATGCACGCTGGAGCGCAGCAACGGTTTGTCGATTTTCTTGCAGATCCAGCAGCCAGATAACGCGGACAGGGTAATTATCGATGTGTTTATGAGGCGGATGTAGCCAACGAGTAATCAGTGTAACCGGATCATAGGCTCGATATCAAAGCCCATTTTGCCTCCACGAATTTCAAATTCTATCCGGATTATCAGGCAGAATTCACGACTCGATGAAGCGATTTTCTCCTGAATGGCTACTAGTTCGATAAATTGGCTACGCGCTACATTCGCCTAAAACGGCTACAACGTTCGAGACTTACCTGCCGCCGACCAGGAGGTAATTCCCGTCCCTGAGCACCAGCCGAAAGTAATCCGTGTGCGTCTCATTTCCCGTAAACCTGAACACGTCCTCCGCTCCTGAAAAATTTAAGTATAGGAGAAGACATTTTAGTGAGGCTCTCAAATATCAAGTACTCTATACATAATAATAGGGCCTGACAAACACAGGAGGCAGGAGGTTGATGGTTAGCTGGGAGGAAGGGGGTTGGTGTAACAAGAGTAGCGAAGAAGGCACAGAAATATTGGGCAGCCTAAAAGCCCCATGGGCTAGTATCCGAGTATCCTTTGTGTTCCGTTGACGTCTGCGTGTCGTCTATGAAATAATTTTTAATATAAAAAGAAGACAAAAAATGGAGGATATCGCGAACCGGCTGACGTGTAATATCGGCTGGATGCCCTCCTCTACTGGCTCGCTGGTTGGCTGGCATATACATAATACAGGGGAACGAGGCGGGACCAAAAGATTATTTCGTTTTTCCAGGCCGTGGGAGCCAGCCTCGAGTCCTGATACTCCACATCTGCTACCCACTTGCGGTTAAAGGCGCGTTTCTCTCTCGAAAGTCGATACTTTCAGCTAGATACAAACACAGGGACTCGCGAGTGTTATGAGAGTCACGAGAATCATGATATATGAGAATGAGTGAGATGGGACATGAGAGTGAGAGACAGAGAAAGAGAGCGCGCGAGGGAGGAAGAGACGAGTGAGAAAGAAAGGGCTGACAAGAAGGATCGATTATCTCTTCTCCTATAAATTCACAGAGTATAGATATATCCGATCGAGTAGGAACAATCCTGAAGGTTGTTCACATGGGAATTTGAGAGGAAGGAAGGGCCATCTCTTTTGAGAAAGGGTAGGTTACTTTGTCCCGCCGAGAGAATGAATTTCACTTGAGTAAAAGGGGATGGCTATCAAAGTTCCAGGCGTGCCGACGAGGTAGCTCGTCGTGTCGCATACTAATCCACTTTTAATCGTCTCCCTTTCTATCCTCTCGCGAGCCGCAGGAACCTCCCAGAATTTTGACACCCTTCGTATATCGCATGTGTATTGGTTAAGGACAAGCAATAACCCGACGTACTCGTAGATTTTCATGTTTCCTTCGATTCGTAATAGATACGCGTTACCGTACACCAAAAACATCGATATACGATATACCTAAGAAAGTCAGCACTTTTCTTCGGAAAAGAAAATACCAGGCTGCGGATAGTGTACCGGTTCTATACTATCAATGGCTACGTGAGGTCTATTCCTAAGGGGTCTTGCAAAGTAAAGACAGTGGTCAACGAGCAGCATGCAGTAACCAATGGAAAAGTTGCTTTGGGTCTGATTTACGACGTCAAGAGCTCGACGCGCTTCACCCACTGTTAGCTGCCTGCTATTCGCTGACTTTGGTCTGCTGCAAGACCCCTTAGGATAGTTCTGACACGGATACAGACTTTTCGGTATAAACCACAGAAGAGCAGCTATTAGGTAGTATAGCTATTGGACGAAGTCAGCAAGTATACAGATCGATCTATTAGCTAGTACTCGATGTACCGGGTGTACTTGGGATACTAGGGTAAGTGGATTTCTCGTGTGACTATCTTCACCCAACACAGTATTGCACTACCGTCGTGTTAGTACTCGCCAGCGAGAGGAGAGAGAATCACTCGAAATTGAGCTATCCTAAGAAGGAGCTTGACTGTAGCAGCTAACAGCCAGACAGCCTTACCTCTAAGCTCGACTGGAAAGGACGCGCTGCCTCTATACGACGCTTACACCACCATCATCGTCGCTAAAGCCGCCGCACTATCACCACTGCCTATTTATTTATTGGCTTCTGGGTGACGTTTAAAGTACACGCTCAAAGCCCACCACGAAGGCTTAAAGCTGATAAACTGCCGGGGATTGCGCTATTTATCGTCGCAAATATCAAATAGGACGACACTGGCCCTCGACCGTATTCAATTCTCTTAGCCAACCGCTAGCGTGGCGCTGCGTCTCTCAACCAAAGATACAATATTCATATAGATTGGCCTATCTGCTCGAATTTTATGCTCTATAAGTCCATTTTTAGGAAAAACTTTTTCACGTGACTGACATATCCTATAGGTACTCTTTGGTACGACTGTAGAGCTCCACGATAATTCTCTTTGGTCCAGAAACTTTTTCCTGGACCACGATAAACTTTATTAACAATTTTAATCTCCTGTATAAAGGACACGCCTTTGACTAGCTCTACATATGCGACTAATTGATATACATACGTATCATCGTCTAATGGAAGAGACTAATAAAGTTTAAACTCTTTTTTTTCCCTGCGGCGTCGCCAACTTCAGAGACACGAGAGAGAGAGAGAGAGGACTAATGTAAGATGAGAGGATCGACTAGAAGCGGATGATATCTTAGTAGTTTCGACACGGTTCAATTTCCAAGCGATCCGCGCTGTCCGTTAAGGGAGAGAAACGCGGGCATATCTCTTCTTGTGGCATCCCTCTTCCATCCCATCGCCACGTTTCGTCCCGTCCTCTCATCACCACCCTGAGACTCTTTGGCCTTTCGTGAAGTCTGAACCGTGCAAAGGATGTTTACCCAGCGAACCCCCTTGTCTCGAGTGTGTGGACTTTCATACCAACTTTGTTTACATCCTCTTTCCTGCGCCACAAGCTTCTTCGCGCGTCCATGCCTTTTTTCTTCTTTCTTTCTCCGTCTCTCTCCTTCCCATTTTACTCTTACCCTTAGCTTTCGCTTACTCTTTTACTCGGAATATTCCAACGAGAATCCAACCGGCCATTGTTTACGCCACCCGACGCGCAATTCTCCTGAAAATCCTTACCCACCATAAAGCCCGTTCCTGCTGCTTGCGACATTAGCAAGACACATATCCGCGCACGTGACATACACATATAGATATATTCTCTAGCCAACGATGCTTCAACACTTTTTAAGCACACCTGCCCCCTTGAGCAGCTAACCAGCTGCTCGGCTGCCCGACTGGCCCACTCGTAGAGTCTTCGCATTTACACGCTCCGTAGCTATATATGTAGCAATTACCTGCACCTATACGTAACCTTTAGCAACCCACCAAGAGTAGATGAACAACGCGTCAAAGGCTCTCGAGAATTGTAAAGGGAACAAGAGAAACAGAGAAACACGAAATCGGTTTTCCTGTGAAAGTAACGAGCCATAACGGCTAATGCTTCGGGATCCGAGTACAAAGACATACCCGGAGGAAGTGGGATAGTACATATAGTTACAGACGAAGGTACTTTCGAGAACAAGTCGAATTATCGGTCTGTCAAGTTCTCAATCCGATGAAGAACGAAGGGTGACGTCACCGTTCGGCTTCGCGTTCGCCCGATGACTATTCGCGAGGAAATTTAAGGCGAAATTGTTAGGGAGAAACGAAGGGGGTGTCCGGATAAACCGTGGAAAAGTGTTATTGTCCTAAAGTAATCGTCGAGACAGAGCGCAAGTGTGTATCTACTGTTAAAGACGAAAGTCGGAGCTCTGGAATAGATACGGATTGAAGAAGACTCCAGCAGGGTAGGGAGGCGACAGAATCGAGGGTAGCACGATTGTTGGGTTTGTTGAAACCGCTATTGAAAGGGCTGCTACAACGGGGGGAGTGGCTAAGTTAAGGGATGAATTCTCTATCTCTCGAGAGAGGGAGTTATAGACGAGAGAGAGAGAGAGAGAGAGAGAGAGAGAGTATGTACATACGAAGACGAAGGATCGCATTCCCGGTGCGCCATGTGCACTCGTGCAGAATTAACGTCTTACAAAGCCATCGTCAGGCCGCATTCTCTATACGTCACATGTATATACATATATAGATATACACAAAGTCGACGATTTGGCGGCTGTCTTTCTTTACGACACCCTGAAAGATTAACGAGCGATGCACATCCATCCACCATTCGGGCGCCATTGTGCCTGCATCTATCAATTTATTATATTTAAGCGTTCGTCATAGGCAATGCTCACGGCACTTGGACGAACGAGCAAACTGTTCTTCTAGCTCGACCGAGATTTTCTTAACATCGAATTTTACCGTCATTCTTTATTTCTCAAACACCAATTCAAATCCCATTGCCTTTGAGTATTTATTAACACGTTTGTGGGCTTTCGCAATTTATACACCTCTCTATATCGTCCGCCCAACCCTTTCATCCCTCCCTCTTTACTACCAACGGTAACAACACCTGCATGCTCGATCGAATATTTTCGTGCACCGGTATAGGTACTTCTGTAGAATTCAGATTATTCCGAATGATCCGCCCTGCGCCATGAATGATTTCATTGTTCGACGTTATACGATTAAACGACGTCAATGGGGATTGATTCTATAAAACAAAAACATAAAAATTACAAGTTAACACATCGATTATACACCCTGTATGTATGTATGGTGCACGTATAGCGAATGCAGTAGAAAACCACAATGGAGATTTCATATGCTGCAGGCTAATGCACTGCTGCTATGGCATATAGAATTCGATTGGACTTTGATAACGCTTATCGGTGAGCCAGAGAGAACGGGATAGAGAAAGACAGAATTTATCTATATACAGGGAGAGAATCAAGAGTCGAGAGGCAGATAGGCAGCTATACAGAGAGACCGAAAATTATTAGAAGGTGGGGCGGACGGACTTCGAGCCGGTAATTAAGATCGGTAATGGCTAATTAAGATCAGGGACCTTCCGCGTCCCGGAGTTCTCTCACTACCGTTTAACCATTCAGCCATTCGGTCAATCCATTCGCCCTTTACCTCCCGACCCCTCCGCCACGCTCCTGTTACCCTTACCCACTCTATAGTCCGCACCAATCAAGGGACATTCGGACGAACGCAATTATACAGATCGAACCATGTCGATACTTGAATTTTCCTATCCGAATGGTCCATGGGATTTCGTCGATGAAATTCCAAGAAGGGAGAGTATCTTCGTGAGTGAGTTATTTCTCAGGAAGCTCCTTCGACTCCGAGCGATATTACTCAACTTTGAATTTTCGTATTCGCGAGTTACGTAATCGGGTTGAAGGTACCTTGATAATCCTATTCCAGGGGGTATATATATATATATATATATATATATATATATATATGCTATAACGACGATATGGAAACTCACCCACTAATGTTTCTGGACCATGCATGATAGTACCTTGGCGCAGAATGGATACGGTAGGTTGTACCTAAGTAAGTGAAAGCACAGATTCAGAATAAAGAACGCCGTAGGTAATTCGTAGACCTGAATTATTTTGCAGAGGAGAGAAATGAACGTCCGTGATATTGATTCTCGTTGAGATTCTTTAAGTTTTCCGACAATCACCGAGAAATCACAAACTACCGAAAATTCGCGATCGTGCCGATATCTTATTATTTGTAAAGTTACGAAGTTTTTGTTTTAATAAACAGTGCAACGTGTCTGATTATTGGTTTGGAAAAATTAATCGAGAATGCGGGAAAAAGTTTTGGGGCAAGAAGAACGATGGAGGCGGGAGGGATGAACGCGCGGAATTTACTGGAAAAATTTTAACTTCGAAATCAATTCTCTTTAATGGCTGGAAAAACGAGAGGAAAGTTTTTGATCATCTTGCGAAAGATGAATTTGACCTTTTTTTTTTTGTTGTATTTTTTCTTCCCCCTCTATAACGGGACAATAGTTGTAAATTTCGAGGATTTTTGAAAAGGTCGCTACGATTCTTCGCTCCCGGAGGACACCCACTGTAAATTATCGTTGGAATCCCTTATTAGGCATTATTTTAAGGGGGTATGCCTATTTCGGTAAATAAAGGTGGTATATATGTCAGAGTTGCCGAGCTTCCACTTCCCTAAGGACACTAAATAATCAAGATAGAGTCGCACAGGTCGGTCCTAAATTCCTGCAGATTTGTACCGCGAGCGACTCGATTAGATTACTCGGTAAGATTGCCACGGGCCCACGATTCAATTCCGGCAACACTTCGCGGAGAAGTCTTTTATTAGATGGCTACCAAAACCAAGGCAGCCACCAGTTCTTACTTGAAATTCAGGAAATTTGACTTTTCGATTATTCGACCCATTTACCGAATCGCGTTTCCGTCATTTCCGTCATTTCCATCCTTTTCATCCTTTTCATTGCTTTCCATTAACTATCCTGACTTTCATCGCTCTTCCCTACCATCTCTCTTCTCATGGTCCTCTTCAACCCCTTAAACCCCT
>JARPRG010000657.1:209157-226035 GCA_031001745.1 Hartigia nigra | reverse complement strand
CCCCCCCCCCCCCCCCCCCCCCCCCCCCCCCCCCCCCCCCCCCCCCCCCCCCCCCCCCCCCACCCACAATGGGCTCGTGAAGAAGGCGCAAGAAAGAAATTCAAGTGGGCAGGATCGGTGGGGAGGGAGTTAGGAAGACAAAAAAAATAATAATAATCGATTTCAGGGTATAAGAAGTGGCTGGCTTTCTTTCAGGAAGACTCTCGCGCCCGTCCTTTTGATTGAGGAGCTATTCCTCATCGAGATTTAAAAAAAAAGTTTCCCAGATAAGAGGATGGGGGTGGCGGAGAGGCGACGTCGCGTCGACAACGGGAGAGACATTAATTTTAGGCATTAATTAATTTCTCTCGACTGTCGCGAGAAACGTGGCAGTCAGCGTCGTCTTCCTCTTCCTCGCGGACCCTTGTATTTACACAGTCGAGGTAAAATGGACGAGAGGAAGATAATTTCCGGATGAATTCGAGGAATGAGACGCGCGAGTCTCGATCAGTACGTCGTTCGTCAGTGCGAAGTAGACGTCAGGACGAAGGGACGTCAGAAGAACGGCATATCCAGAAGCGGAAGTACGTGAAATATAAATCATATCCGGCCACGAAGCGGTTATTTGATTTCGCCTAGTTTTTTTCTTTCTCTCCTGTTATCCCCGTTCTCTCCCTCTCTCTCTCGCGCACGGTGACTGTCCTACACACAGGCTTCCACTGCGAAGCAGCAAAGAATCGCGCAAGCGTATCGTCCCTTAATGCCATTACGTAAGGGCATCCCTATATAGCGCGTTTAAGAAACGTCCGTGTGAATGAAATGTAAAATTCCATTAAAAAAAAAAAAAACATTAAATCGTCTCTGAACTTCCGGTAGATACTGCAGTCTACGCCCGGCGTCGCTAGTAGGAAGACAGAGCCGTATGGCAAGGCGTCGTGACATTAATACGAGCAGATGCGAGAACGAAAGGAAGTGAAGTGTCGCGCGTCCCTGTGCGAAGTGACTGGTTGTTGCCTCTTGCTTTTGGCAAGAGGGATTCAGCCGACGCTGGCGACGGGAAAGACGCGCGACATCGCGACGACGCCAGGAAACCGGAAAGACCGGCAGACGTTAAGAGAAAGAGAGAGAGAGAGAGAGGGGGGGGGGGGTCTGGAGAAGTCTCGCAGTCAACAGACAGACGGGAACCTCGGATATTAATGACAATCCAGTGAGTTAATTCGAAATCGAATAGCGTGAAGGTAGCCCTGAAATATATGAAATAAAATCGACAGGGCGATTCGCGTATATAAACACGCCAGCCAATTGAAAGGGCATATTAAATAGTAAACAGAGATTAATAATGCTCGATGGAGCAATGGACATCGATGAACCCGTGCAAACAGCTCTGGCTGCGCAATAAATCAAGCACGCATTTCTGACAGTCGAGTAGGAAAAGTAAATAGCTATAGAGGCTACGATCTACGAGTTACGTATTAGATAGATAGGAGCCATACGAGAGATACGAGCTGTTTGCGAGTACCTCTTCAGCTCCTTGCACTCTATATCAATCTATCTCTCTTTCTCTTTCTTCCTCGGAGTCTCGAGGATACTCAGGCACGACGCGAGAAAATGCAACAAGCCAAGAGATAGTCACGGCTGCATGGGATCCCATGGCATGTCCTATGACTCATACTTAACCATGTGTTACGCATTGTACAAAGGGCGCGGGGACTCTTTGCTCTCCCTACACTCCCTTCAAATACTCCCTACGCGTCAACCACTCCCATATGCATCAGAGGCGGCAGCAGCAGCAGGATCGCTTCTCCGCGCGTACCACCTACGTGTATACCTAGAGAAATACGAAGCGGTGAGAAATACCCAGGAGCCGCGCGAAGCGGCGCACGGCACTCTGGAAGGCAGGTACCATTTTGAATTATCAATTTGAAATCCTCGCGGTGGTGTTTCCATCGATTTTACGTATATTCCGGTTGGTACGGAATGGGCTCGATTCTCGCTGGCTGCGCTCGTGCGCTTAAATTATTCTATGGCAACCGAGCGAGGCGCTGGCTAAGCACTTCTGTACATGCGGAATACATTGAGTAGAGAGAAGAAGAGGGAGAGAATGGCTGCTCCAGAGAAGCGTCGGAGGCTGCTGAATGCTGCTCTTGGTTCGTTGGCTTGGCTGAGTACGGGCTGCCTTCGTAAACGTCAGGGCCAGCCAGCATCCGGAAGCAATAAATAGCGTGGCGTTAACGTGTCGCCCGCGGCGTAAACGCTGACGAGCACGAGACACTCGTCTCATCTGAGAACTTTGGGAATTCAGGGGGAAAAAAAAAGAAATTCATAGATATTCATCTATCTAGAACTCCACTGCAACTTACTGATAAGACAGGACTTTGCATCTTCGATTTTCCCTAATCTCACGTCGTTACCTTGCTTGAATTGCAGAAGCATTGCATCACTATACTTATGTTCCACGTACAAGCTGGATATCGCTCATGTTAAAGACTCTTTCGGGGCTGCCAGTCGATATGAATGAAGTATAGTAATACGCAGCGCATTTGATATAATAGAATCAGATAATGTGCATGACGACACGCCAGTCTGTTTAAATAACGTTATCAATGTCAGATTCGTATAAATAATCGGAATGTCATTTTACTATTATTATCAATTACATTATAATATTAATTTTTTGTAATGTACGTAGATGCGAACCAAGATTATCGACGCAACGGTGCACGATAATATTATCAGGGATAACCTCGACATAAGAAAGTTATTTTTTCAATGGCCTTTAACCATACCGCAACGCTTAGATATACTTCTGGAAAATTACTGTTCATCTGATTTTGAGTACATACATCCTGGTGGAAATGGTATGGAGGCAGTAAGTGAAGAAAGATAGAAAAAGAGTTTTAAAAAATGAGAAAGAAAGAGAGGCAAGGCAGAGAGGAAAAGGAAAAAATGAGGGAGAAAAATATATATATGTATAAAGGGAAAGAGAATCCATCGATGCGTTCGCTACGGCAATGGAGAACCGAGAGGAATATCCGCATTGCAGTTGCGCGCTCTTTTTTACACTAGCCTTTTGAAAAGGCCTAAGCTAATTTAAACAGTAGGAAATACATGCCAGGACGAAGACCTCGGCGCTGCTAACACCTCGAGTATTTACTCTATAGTTTTTCTTTATTTTCACCCCTTTTTTTTCTCTCTTTCTCTTGAGCTCCTCGTAAACACCGGTGAAAACGAACAGCCATGCTCCGGCACAGTGAGCACAAGGCAAACCTTACTCTTCGTTGAGCCCGTGCTAAAGACAAAAGATGAAAAAAAACAGTATCTATCACAGAAAATAGATTGCTATCGTATATCGAGACCTTTTTTTCTTTCAATACAAATAATATAGAAAAGAAGCAAAAATACGTAAGGGATACGTCAAAGCTTGAATAGTGTTAAGCCTGGTGTGGCAAACAGAGAGTAACGATAACAAAGCCAAGCACGTTGCAAAGACTTCAAGCTGTTCGGTACGAATTCGCTAAATTCAAGTTATTCGCGAAAAGCAAGATGTACACGAGAAACATAATATTCATAATAATAATAGTCCTCGCTGTGGATACTATACGTATGTAGACTACGTAAGAGAATATTTGTTTGACGATAACAATAGCCTGTCAGGATCAATGAGAATATCAAGAAACACAGAGATACTCCAAGGAGAATCTATAATATGCATGAAAAGCCAATTAAACGCTCATGAAAATTAATAGCGTAATTAATTACTCGAATTATTAGCAACGAATGACAAAACACAATTCAAACTTTAAAACTGTAACGTGGTTTATCTTCCGTAGGTAAAAAAAAAATCAACGAACCTGCAAACTCCATGGCAAATAGAGTTTGTCCTGCGGTTGACGAAATTTGCTTTTTAAAGTGTATTATGACGCACAGAGGCTGCGATCGGTCTCGATGTTGACGAGCGACTATTGAGAGTGCGCACAGCCATGTTCGACACCATGGGGTTCGTGCCCAATACGCATATATGTAGCGTAGTAAAGTGTATTTTTGGAAAAGCCATGTAGGCGACTTTCAGAACGCATTTACATGAAAAAATGATTAATGCCATCGATACGTACACACGTTACGTTGCGGCATTTGTGCCATGTCGTTCGTTGCGAGGCGATTAAAAGGAAAAGTCACACGAGGTTGAACGAACGCGAGAGAACAAAGCGCTCGTCACTCGAGCGAAATCCAATTCGCCGTGTACGATTGATTAGCGTTTAGGCAGATCTGACCGTGGTGTATACGTTAACCCAGAGTTCGGCGATTTCCCAGAAGATTTTTCCATGGACAAAATGGAGAGTATAGAGAGAAAAAAAAAATGCGTGTCGCGCAGAGGTAGGATCGATAACGTTGGCTACTCGTACCGAGTGTGACTCCGTGCTTCTTCTCAGGAAACATTGCGACTTTCAAATATTCTCATCCCCAGTGTTTTCCAAGATTTGTATTTTTCTGTCTTTTCGTGTTATTACAGAGATACAACGCGCAATGCAGCCTCTCGAGGAGCCAATGGAAACACGATGGACTCTCTTCTATGTCTCCATTAATCTCCATTGGCACTGTTAAGCTTCTGGTGTCGTCATCAATATTATACTAGTTTATAATACAAAGTAACAGTTCTGAAATAAATAGTAATCGATGCGTACCTTACAAACTTGATAATATTACTGATATTCACAGAGGGTTTCAAAAATTAACCTCTTCGAGCCTATCCATGACTATTGTAGCTAATAGTAATAGAAATACACGGATAGGCTTTGAGTACATAGAAGGAATAGCATTTGCGAGTGGTATGGACATCCGTTTTACGGAAAATTAATGTCGTGCTATGTACTAAAGACATTCAGTATGGACTTGGAGCGTATGTAGAATCAATTTATAATATTCGTAAAATACCATCTGCTATTTGGGAACGGAAGAGTACACGAGAAATTTTGAAAACATTATTAATACTCTGAATGTACTGAAGAGATTTGGTATGTACTTTTAATGTGTATAAAATCAACTTGAAATATTCGTAGAATGAATTTGTGCTGCTTGAGATATATATATATATATATTTCTTTCGACAGTTTCAGCTGATTTCTTGACCAACTACGTGATACTGTAATATCTAGAATAAGAGCAAAGGGAGTGGTAGTGTTTTTGTTGCTATTGCGGTGAAATCTTGGCCAATTATACTTGAGTCTTCATGCGGCTGTGCTCGTTGACGAGTTATCCTGGCAACTTTTGTCATAATATGACGGATTGATCAGACTAATTGGAATGATTAGCGAGGCAGCAATGGCAGCGGGTTGCGAGGAATGCCGTCGTATTAATTCAAGTAAATAAAGGGCCAGGCTTTGGGGGGTGGAGGAGCAACGCTCCTTTGTGTGGATCTCAGAAATGCTACCATATATTCTGAATGGCACTGGTAGCAGAATGCTCAGGGTATATAGAATAACCACGTAGAATAGTCTCAAGTAAAGAAGGATCTTCGGGATGCGTACGCAGGAATGCGTAAACCTAAAGCCTCCTTTATTTTTCAGCAGCGCAGCGCATCTCCTGATACGGATACCGGAAGTGGCTGAAGATACTTTTGACAGCTGAGAATGATCACGGAACGTTGATCCCATCTCTTGTTGCAGTTTCGAATTTAAGAGGCGTAGAGGAAAAGAGAGACGGGGAGTGATGGGCAGAGAGAGTGAGAGAGAAAAGATAAATAGATAGGGTGTAGGAAAATAAAGGAGGGATAGAGAGAGAAAGAGAGAATATCGATACGCTGCAGGAGAGATAGAGAGAGAAAGAGAGAATATCGGTACGTTGCAGTTTGTATTTGTCGCACAAGAAACTGTAGAAAATGGAGAAACAAGTAGTTAAGTAAAGTTCGGCGCAAGTTCGATATACAGCGAGTAAATAAATTCGATCGTATGTTAAATAATGCAGAGGCACTCACGAGAGATTTAAACGAATTTTCTAAGAGCGAAGTATCCTCGGTCTAGTAAAAATCTATAGAACGACTAGGAGAATCGACCGAAAACAAGGAACGAATTAAGTTCACGATAGAAGTAATTTGCTTGAAATCGAATACGAGTCAAGAGAAATAACGCTGGCTTTTATTCGAATCTATAATTTGGATTTTATCGAAAATTTACGTTTAGTCTTATTCCTACTAGACGAATCGATAACGCCAAAAATAGCGTTAAAAATACACGAATGAGTAAGGGTAGCAACCGCGGCTATCGAGGACTCCTGCTAAGGTCCATCGATAATGCTCCCTCACGATTCTATCAGAGTTCAGGGACATTTCTAGGTGATCAATGGTAGTACGATTTAACGGAAACCACAGAAACGACATACGTCCTTTTTCCATGCAATAGGCAGGAGCATCAACCCGCAAGCCATTTGCTTTTATCCGACTGTGGGGTAAATGAACCCCATCTAGATGTAAGAGAGAAAGAGAGTGAATACGAGAAAGTTGAGAAGAGAGCGAGAGAGATAAAGAGAAAAGACTGGAAAGTTGCATAAAAAAATAATGTAAATCGAAAAGCAACACTTACTGATACAGTCGATGCGAATGAATGCAGCAGATGCAGTTGATAATTATGGTGCAGTAGGACCTTCTTGTTTCCAGTATTAAGGGACGTATAACCAGGAGGGTTGTAAGTAACCAAGAAGGGCTGACGAGAAGGGCAGCATAACCGAAAATCACCCCCGCAAGTCCAACCGAATCTTCACTCGTTTTGAAGTCCTTTCGTTCCCTATTGAGGAGCCACAAAGAAAATAGCTTTCTTACTTCACACGAAAGAGACACAAGACAGGATCACAATTCCAACGAGGATTTTCTTTCTTTTTTCTCTTCGTTTACGACGAGGAGGATGCGAGAGTTGTGTCGGTTTACGGGGTAGAGTCTATTAAGGGATTAAACGAAAAAAGAATTGCAGACGCGCGTTCGAAACACCACGATGTATCTCTCGCGTGTCCTCGACGCTTTTCTCACCTTCGGGAGGGGGCAAAAAAATCGCACGTCACACAGGATATTCCTCGCGCGACGCGACCAACGGACCACCACCGAATCGATGTGTGATGTTACACTTCCCAGCTGTCTTTTTTGATTCTGCGGATGTGACCGACCGCACTGCCATCTAACGCCGGCGACCATAACCCTCTGAATTTCATGAAACAGATAGGTGACCAATTAGAAAATCACGAAGTCAAATCAACTTCTTTTAAATATCGCTTGTTTATTTATAATAATTTGTTCCTTTTCATTACATTCATGATTAGCTTATGCACGAGATTATTTTTACGAGTTTGCCACTTTCCCTTTTGAATTCTTACGGAAATAGTGGTTGACCATTTGACCAGGGTAGTGGCTCAAACGAATATGATCGTTAGTGTTGATTTTTCAGATATAAGATATTACTGAAAAGGAGATAGGAGATGGAATTAGATGAGATGAAGATGATATGATCCAATCGTGACCTAAGCTAATGTAAATGTGAAATTATATTGACGTCAGAGTCGTTACAAACTAAGGTCTTGGATTATTGGATCTCTTCATGCTGCATAATGTCTTGCTTTGATATTCTTTCTTATAATTTCCAATATATTTTTATTTGCACATGCTTCATTCTCGTGTAACATAATATGTGTATCGTATAAGAAGGAAATCAGCATCATCATTTCGTAGTCTTAACTTAATTTATTACAATATTTAATGCACTATATGCGTGCTTCGAAACGTCACCATATTATCATCATTAACATAGTAAATAGTAATAATGTAATAATTTAGATTTCTATGGACACTCAAATATCAATTCATCGATAGCTTTACAGGCGCAGTCCATGGACTTTGGAAAGTCCCCCTAATTAATATTATTATACATCCTTTGTCTTATTCCTCCGTTTAGTTCATTCTATTGTTTTTTTTTGTTTTTTTTTTTTTCATATTCTTTTTCATCCTCCACCACCTTCACTGATTCTCATCCATTTTCTCCAATCCCTTCACCATTCCAAGATATTTACACGCATGTCGAAGCAAACAATTTACCTGAATTTTGTTTCAGTAAAACTTATATCGCAGTAATTCTACCACGATAAAGTCTTTCGTCGACCAATAGGACGTTTCATATTGAATAAAAGTTGAACCAAAAAAAAAAATGAATGAAGAAATCCAACAGATACACGTTGTTAGCTATTTCCTTTGCAATTGAAAATAAAAAGAGACGGCGGTGGCTCAAAGGATACAACTTGGTACGTGCCCTAGTGGCCTTTAAAATCTTCCTTAGAAGTATGTCTTAAGGTTTTTCTTATAGTATAGGTGTGGTACTTTTTCTTTCTTTCTTAGATTGCAGAAGAACCCGTACAAAGATAAAAGAGAAAACGGTAAATGGGTCTGTGTGTAGAGAAGCTGAATAGAACGAAGCAGTTCCTGAGTAGAGTAGAGAGATAAAAGAAAGATATGTGTAGAAGAAATGCAAAGTGTTGCCAAATCGCAAATCGTTAAAAGGACGGAAGTGTAATAAACGTTTACACGTATGATTAGATGTATTCTCTCTCTCTCTCTCTCTCTAAGCTTTAAGATATTAAGCAGTCAACCTAGGGGACGTATTCTTTCCACTGATTAGAAGATAATGAAATGTACACAAAGCCAGGATGGAATGTTAACGTCCTTCATGCAAAATACGTTCACGTATCGTCAATCATTTATCAATAAATTCATCCTCCTCCTGAAAGATTACTTAATCAATCGACACATCGTTTGAGGACGAACAATCAATCATTAAATTTGATACGTGGCTACGATAAATACTACAATATACTAGTGTAAAGTTCATCGAAGAGAAAAAACAAATAAGAGTTTGGCCGGACAATTAAGCGACCAGTCATAACAGTGCGACGCGTTCTCGATTCCGTCTATGTAATAATCAGCAAAGAGGGAGAGGAGTAGTAAGAAGTTGTTGAAAAATTATATCAAAGCCAAAAAAAAAACGAAATATAAATTAAAGGACGAATCACGATTCCCAACTACGTCGCTTCTTGACACCATTCACGATCCTGCAACTTCTCATTAAATAATTACGTATTTCTCTTTGTCATCGCTAATCAACGTACCATTTACATATTTAAAATGGCGCGTGTTTCCCCCATTTCTGTCGTGAAAGCGAAAAGCGTCTCTAGCTCAGGTTACTGCGCAATACAATTACAACAGCCACACGCGGACGTCGCTAATCAGCGAATTATTTTGTTTTACACATTTCTTTTATATGTACAACTGATTGCGCGCGTAAAGCCTTCCTTCGCGTTCGAGGAAACGGACACACGAAGAAAGAACAGAAGGTTCGAAGTTCATTCTACGGAATAGCGTAACGCGCGCGCCGTTCTCGTATCGTATGAGGAAAGACAAAATTCAGAGAGATATATAGACAGATAGAACAGAACAAACTAATAGTGAGATAAACAGAATATGGTTGAATATTAAGAGACAAAAAGTAGAGGTGAGAAAAACGTACAAAAAGATTTCCACGATGGAATACATGAGGATCGCTTTGTTACTAGTGACGTCACGTATCACGATCTTATGTATCCTTATAACGCCACGTGTGTTTAATTTTTACGTTTATACTGCGTGAGCCTATGATACGTAATCCGTGCTGACACGATGTCGCCATTGTATAGATAAATGCGTGCACGGATGTCGCGTGTGTGCATACAGGCGTATATATATAGGAATATATATATATCTCTCTTTCTCTCTCTCCCTACGTATATACATTATATTACAGGTATCATCATGAAAAAGGGTATCTCGCGCTAATCAACCCCAGCGAATCCCTGCGAACCCTCGATCGCCTTTATCAGCTTGTCCCGCAGCTGTTGGTAACTTTCGTAAGGCGGTAGATCGATGCGATTAAAACTGAAAGAATGAAGAATTTACAAAATTATATAATTAAAGATGTAATTCATAAGAAGATGTATATCAAAGAAGATGTTGATTGACTCACCAGGTATGAGCTCGAGGATAGTTATTCGGCGTACCCCATTTCTCAATGGTGAATAACTGGGGTCCATTGCTGCCGTACAGCTCCTTAAAACCGTTCATAGGCACCCTGGACGTTCCAGTAACAAACTGAAGCAACCGTGCTCGCATCTCATTACTGAAGGACAGTACAACACGCCAAAACCATTGGACAGTTATGTGATTAGCATGATAGTCACCCTTATAGAGGGTGTTCTGCTTCCAATCTTTAACGTCTATATGCTGGATACCACACATGAGAAGCTCCAGTTCGTTTTCGTCGAAGATCTTGACCAGGGTTAATGGTACTAGGGCATTGAAACCCTCGAGAAAGGCATTCATCTGGTCCTGGACTCGTGAGACAAACCTCCATTGTATCACAAGACTTATGTATTCGTCTTTGTTCTCGTCTGTTAAAGGAATGTTCGCACCGTTTAACTTAAGCTCCCTCTGAGAGGTGTGGCCGAAACTCTCCTCGTCTACACAGAAGGTCAACTCTAATTCGCTGGGGTCATTCTCCTTTATCCAGAGGAGAGAATTGTAATACTCTGAATCGACGCTTTCCATATCCTTCAGGTCTATTGTCTTCCCCAGCATCATCTTGTAGAAGGGTCTTATGAAGAAGGCTGAAAGAGAAAATATACTAATATTGAAGCTCCTACATCTTCCTGATAATGACTGGAGTTTGAAATGTCTTGGAATTGGGTTACTCGCGTACGGATTTAGTGAGTCAGTCATTTGGCAAAAAGAGTCCATCGAGTTTGATGAGAATTCATAAAGAGGAATATACTGACCGTCTAATAATTTTCCATGATAAACTGCCATTCCGGCTATACGTCCAATAAACTTGAAATAGTTAAGATGCTCCTCGTTACAGACACCCGAGAAGGGATTGATCTGCAGCGTATAATTATCCATTGCTGAGTACTCGAAAAGGCCATAGTACGGATTGAACATTTCTTTGGAAAGTAGGAAAAACCATTCTCGTGCAAGGCCACCGTAGTCCAATCCAACTTCGCCTTCGAATTCTACCCATAGTTTTGTCTTGAGAATTTCCACCCTGTTTACTGAGCTGATTATACGGTACGAGTCCTCTAGAATGTTCGTCCTGCCCACTTTAATCTCAAATTTGTTTGGTACGTTACTCTGTACATAAGATGTGAGAAGATTCAATCAATTTGACATATAATCACAAAATAAAATCTCACGCAACAATTATTTGATTTACTCACAGGCTTTCTTAATTGAGATTTGAGATATTCGTATTTGCGTTTATAGTCTCTTGAGTAAGGTACAGCCTAAAAACATAAGTTTATAGTGAAATGTATGATTTTTGTAACGGCAACGATTAAATTCATTAATACGACACTAACCGGACCAGCAATCTGTGGATTAGACATTCGAGGATCTTCCCACTGCGTTGTCCTTGTATCTAAATTAAAAGTATATTCAAATATTGATTTGGATATTTTAAAAATAATTCTTTTATCTTTTTTAGTGATAAAAATTACTGTGATCTATGAAGAATATACGGCCATCCGTATGGACACGTTCCTCCCAACCCTCTGGAAGTGGTCCTAGCTGATCAAGATCACTCCTGGGAGTAGCCGAGGGTGCATTGTGACTAGGCATTGGACTAGCTCTGCCTGTTCGAGGATCTACCCAAGTGGTGGCACGTTCGTTGTGATCGATAAAGAACATACGGCCATTTGGAGCCAACTGCATACTCCACCCTGGTGGTAACCCATCTCCATTAGGTGCTGGCACTGTTGGTACCTTAGGGCTTTCAATCTAAAACAAAAAAACAACATATTATTATCAAAATAATTTAAGTATTGATTCTACACAAAAGCTATAAAATATATACCTGCTCCGATGATCTCCTGGAACCAGCAGGACTGTCCACGTTGTCGTCACTCTATATAAATGAATTTCACAAGGTTCTTGATTGGCATTCAATCAATTAGATATCAAATGGCTAAAGCATAATGCAGGATATTCTTATATAAAGAGTTAGTGAACTGTCACATGCTCTACAAGAATCAGTATCCCATGACTCCAACAAGGGATACAGGATAAATATTAAGGGATGCACGATTTATCTGTAAGGAAGCTCGTGAGGATGGACAGGCGCAGTAGGTAGTCATAATTAGTCATTTAATTGAGGGATAATACCTGGTCATCAGATTCAGCCAGGTAGCCGTGCTGATCGACAGAGCGTCCGGAATCGGAGGATGCATCCCCATGAACCCCAACCCCACTTTCACCTTCACCTTCACCACCCTCATTATCATGCCTCCTCCTCTCGGAATCCTCATCCTCCTCACGAGGGACATCACCATCCTTATACACACATGCACAATTTTTCTACATACTGCATGCCGCTTGGTAAGTAAGATTTGATTTCACTCTGGCTCGATTGAACATTGAAATCAGAGCCAAGATTAATCGGTTTAATTACAATACATTTGTAATCCCTTCTTTGTAGTAAGGAACTAGAGCTGTTTCAATATAGTTATATGAGCCGATACATGACACTAATTTTAAATTTAGAATTGGTTAGTGACACAAGATGAGACAATGAAATGTTACATGGATCACGCATGCAGGATTTAATTTTAGAATGCTGTAATCACATGCTAAGTTAATTCAGTTCCCACTAGATCGTTACATCATGTATCGGTTTATCCAAACTTTATTTATAGCGCAAAATATAATATAACAAAAAATAACTAACTGTTTAATCTGTTGTTCTATCAATTTTCCCTTTTTTAATATCGACAAAGATTCACAATGAGAAGATGAAGATGAAATATTGAATATGATGTACCTGACTAATGGCGGATGTTCTACTGTGTCTACTTTCTGCGTCATCCACACTAATGTGAAACCGTCTTTGGAATTCCGTAGCAGCTGTATCCAAATTGCGTTGCTCATGTGTGACACCACCGACCCGTGCCACGTTTCTTGAATAAAAAGAAATATATGTTTATTAATCATAAATCCACTTAATGGATTTCTCTACTATTTTAGCGTTATGTCGATATACCAAAAAGATAATGTTACTCACAAAACCGTCGGTCTTTCCCATTGCGTGAACCGAGCTATGTGATTGACGTAATACGTTCGACCATTTGCATCCTGCCTTTCTTCCCAACCTGGAGGTAAAGGACCGTTCACTATAACAGCCTGTATGGGAATAAAAAAAAAAATAAACGATCATCAATGCTTTTCTCATGTTTGTACAAAAATTCAATTGTTTGCTGTACCTCGGCGGGTTGCTCGACGGGGCTATTGTTGGACGTTGGGGTTGGTTGTTCCAACAGTTCCCAACCACCAGAATCTGAAGCATTCTCACTCTCTCCTGTGTCTATCGCTGGGGAATCTGATATGTATGCATGGTAGACCTCCAAGGTGCCCTTGACTCTGGACCGCTGACTGGAATGATTACTAAGCCATGTCCTCGCACGTTATTAATTTTGCAGTGTGCAAATCAAATATAAAAGAAATAATAGCCATTAAAGTTACTCGAGAGATGAATTTTCAGTCGCGTAATCGTACTTGAAGCTTGTACTTTAAATGAAAAAAAAAGAATGGCTTTCACCTGTACAGACACAAAGGATGTCAAATGTTTGAGTTTCTAGCAGAGCAGAAGCAAGTCTCTCGTATTACGTTATTCAAGAGTAAATAAGAGTGCGAGAAAATAAAGCCTGCAACCACTTAGGAACTTACCTACGCGGTCGTAGAATATATTGTTTAGCAGGAATGTCCCGGCCTTCCTGTTCTTTTGGTAAATTTATTAATGTCAGCTCCACCATCCCAAGAAAATCATCCCGTGTCAATCGGTTTTCATCAAACACTTGTAGCACCAATTTATGCTCGGCTGGCTTCACCTGCGTCAGTCATTGTTAATTAATTGGAAAATATGTATCATACAGTCGTGCGGGGAAACTTACTCGAAAAATAAATTCCTCCTCCCACATGGGATTGAGTGTCTTCTTTTTGGTTTTCGTGAGAGCCGAGTCGACTGTTTCGTCGCCATTTATGGTGTTTAAGTCGACCCGTACGTACGGATCGCTTGCTCCAAAAATATCTTTCTTGGCAAGCTGGTGTCCTGCTATGACCCTTAGCCTCAGCCTATTTGTCGCTTCATCTCTCTAAAATACATATAATTATTATTGGAGCACCTTCAAAGAATCAAAATTTCCATGTAAAAATTCAACGTCGACAATTTCGGAGTACATTGGGATACGATTTCATAATGTCATTTTTACTCATAATAACATCATCTATTGGAATGAGTGTCATCAAGAATACACTGTGACGCAACAGCACCATAGTTATGGGGGTTATGACGATAAGAGTACGAAATCTGACGAGCGATAAGAAAATCTGAGGAGAAAAATGCATGTGAACGACGAACAGTCAGGAGCAATAATAAATTTCAATCGTCATACAGTCACGAGTTAAAAAACAATAAAATCATTTAAAATGATCAGACTGTGCTCTGCCAACACACCATGAAGCCATGAGGTGCAACGAAGTATATATATATATATAGATATACACAGAACTTGTAAAAACATGTCAAAGAAAACGCCGAAGAAACGTAAAAAGGAAAGAGACATTAAACTGATAGTAATGCATCGTCAACGCCTACATAATAAAAGTACTGCTCTAAGGGAAAATATTTTTGGCAAGACGGAGATATGGGATAACAAAATACACAGTGAATATGGTAGACAGTTTGGTTAAAAGTCATTGACAACAGAAGCAAGACAGACAGTCATCAATTAAATATATGTACGAGAAAGTAATGTACACGAAACGATAATGAATGATCAGTACAATAGAAGGCGTAACGAGTAAAATGCTATGCGTGGACATGATGAAAAAATCGAGCCCTTGGCACTTGCTGTTGGAAACCCAACCTGTACTTGTCAAACTGTCAAATGTGCTACGTACGGAATCCCCGTCGACGCCGGGCGTGGGACTGTATCCGTATTCATGTTCCTCTGCCATTAACGTTATGTGCTGTAGGGCGCGGGCCAATCGTCGACAACACGGTTTTTCGGAATAATCGCGAATTACACTATATTATCTGCCATCAAGAAGCCTGTTCCGTCTTAACCCCACTCCGTGTCTGGTAACACGAGCGGGACGGATGTGACACACTAAAATAGAAATATGGCCGCCACCTTTCGCACTACCTCGTACAAATGAATACTTTTTCGTATATTTTGAAAGGATTTTTCACTGGGCCTTGCGGTCAATTTATACGGTACGATTACGGATTGTGATTTAATATATTTTCATTAATTGTAAATTAAAGAATTGGTCATTTCCGTTAATTAAGATCAGAGCACGTGATTACGAGTTTTCGAATGGCCTTGCCTATTGGGTGACAATGGCTGCCGCTATATGCGGACTGACGTGAATTTCTCTTTCTAAAGAAATTCTCATGCGCTTCGCGTTCCTTTAGCTGTTTATCATAACGTATGGCGTATTTTGCATTTCTGTGTCATTCTTAGGACGTTTTAGCCATTATATTGGTACTGTTGTTCTCGAGTAAAACGTAGGTAGACCTGTAGGTCAGTAACGTGGCCCTGAGAGTGAATAGTGGTTTGTTCATCTCAAAAAAGATGTTCTTTTATAGACAAATATCAAGGATCCTCAAAATAGATTAAATAATTATCAGTTTCTCATTACTGATATCAGTAATGACTTAATCGTATTAATAGAATCATAATTATATCTCGTGTGAAGGAATCGAAGAATTCGATTCCAATCCGATTCAGTGGCACAAACATTAGATTTCAAATAGTAGAATTAAGAAGCCTGATATATACATTTACACGCCACGCCTATTACTGTCCTTTACATAAGCCCTGAACCTCATCCACAATCAGAATTTTTAGAATAACATTTGTTTCAGTTGTCAAGATAATGAGGACCCAATGGCCCAGATTAATAGATTAAAAGTTATCATCGAAGTGATCAGGACCTCCTATTACATTTTCCTATGTTATCTTGAAGCTATCAAGAGACAGAGAAGTAATGACAATGGGTTGAAGTTTCCAGATGATGATCCTTACCGGTGGCTCTACCAGAGAGAGACGTCCTAGACGAGCAGCTGCGTGTTCCTGAGTCGTAGATGACCTTCTTCGTACGTTCCAGGTGTTGGCTCTTCGTCTAGGAGGCGGTGGTTCGATATCGGCGTATATAGGATACGTTAATGTAGCTGGCATCCTCCTTTATTTCTTTCAGCACTTCCTTTGTTCTTGAGGTCGCGTACGTACCACCGCACTCTTGTCATTACAGTTCACGGGGCTCTTTTCGGGAGCTTCTGTCACTAGAGAAGTCACAGTCGCGGATAACCGCGATAAGGCAGGACAAAGAAAAATTCAGAAATGGCACAAAAGACGTGCAAGAATACCTCGAATGGATAACAAGATTGTTTTCTAATTTCTAATTCAAACTTATACTCAGTAATACATGTATATAATGATTTAACCGTCGATGATCTCGACATGTAGTGAGGCACTCCAATACGTTATCCCGTGACGTTTAATGATAACTAAAATGAATTAAATGTGCTTTTGAAAAACAGCAGTAGCCAATGAAAAATATTCAAGTCACAGCAATTCAAAGATAACGAGAGAAACGGCTTTAAATCAAATCGCGATAACACACATGAGCCACGTTGTCATTTCGATGACTGGTGTGATGAGTTTGGACAAGCTTCTTATTCCTCTGCTTCCTCTTTCTCCTTGCTGTCTATACTTTTCCACCATTTTTATTTGTTATGGAGTCAAGGAAGAGGAGGAACGTTACGATTACGTTTACGTTAACCATTTTTT